>JAVTVY010028144.1:0-110078 GCA_036873755.1 Hanleya hanleyi
GAGATGAAAGTTATCAGAGATGCATGAGTGGGTGGATGGATGAGTGGGTGGATGGATGAGTGGGTGAGTGGGTGGGTGGGTGGATGAATGAGTGGGTGGATGGATGAGTGGGTGGGTGGGTGGATGAATGAGTGGGTGGATGGATGAGTGGGTGGATGAGTGGGTGGGTGGGTGGATGAATGAGTGAGTGGGTGGATGAATGAGTGGGTGGATGAATGAGTGAGTGGGTGGATGAATGAGTGGGTGGATGAGTGAGTGAGTGGGTGGATGAGTGAGTGAGTGAGTGGGTGGATGAGTGGGTGGATGAGTGGATGGATGAGTGAGTGGATGAGTGGATGGATGGATGAGTGAGTGGATGAATGGGTGAGTGGATGGATGAGTGGATGAGTGAGTGGATGAGTGAGTGGATGGATGAGTGGATGGATGGATGAGAGTGGATGGATGAGTGAGTGAGTGGATGGGTGAGTGGGTGGATGGATGAGTGGGTGGATGGATGAGTGAGTGGGTGGATGAGTGAGTGGGTGATGAGTGAGTGGGTGGATGAGTGAGTGGGTGGATGGATGAGTGGGTGGATGAGTGGGTGGGTGGATGAGTGGGTGGATGAGTGAGTGGGTGGATGAGTGAGTGGGTGGATGGAGGAGTGGGTGGATGAGTGAGTGGGTGGATGAGTGAGTGGGTGGATGGAGGAGTGGGTGGATGAGTGAGTGGGTGATGAGTGAGTGGGTGGATGAGTGAGTGGAGTGGGTGGATGAGTGAGTGGGTGGATGAGTGAGTGGATGGATGAGTGAGTGGATGAGTGGATGGATGGATGAGTGAGTGAGTGGATGGATGAGTGAGTGAGTGGATGAGTGAGTGGATGGATGAGTGAGTGAGTGAGTGAGTGGATGGATGAGTGAGTGAGTGAGTGGGTGGAAGAGTGAGTGAGTGAGTGAGTGGATGGATGGATGAGTGGATGGATGAGTGGATGAGTGAGTGGATGGATGTATCAGTGGATGTATGAGTGAGTGGATGGATGAGTGGATGAGTGAGAGTAGATGAGTGGATGAATGAGTGGATGGATGAATGAGTGGATGGATGAGTGAGTGGATGGATGAGTGAGTGTTTGGATGAGTGGATGGATGAATGAGTGTGAATGAGTGGGTGGATGGATGAGTGTATGAATGAATGAGTGGGTGGATGGATGAGTGGGAGGATGGATGGATGAGTGGATGGATGAGTGAGTATGAGTGAGTGGATGGATGAGAGTGGATTGATGAGTGGAGGGATGAATGAGGGGAGGGATGGACGAGGGGAGGGATGGATGAGGGAGTGGATGGGTGGATGAGGGAGTGGATGGAGGGATGGAATGATGAGGGATAAGGGATGGAGTGATGAGGGATGAAGTTATGAGGGATGGAGATTTATGAGGGATGGAGCGATGAGGGACGGAGTTACGAGGGATGAGGGATGGAGTTATGAGGGATGGAGTTATGAGCGATGAGGGATGGAGTTATCAGGGATGAGGGATGAAGTTATCAGGGATAGAGTTATCAGGGATGAGGGATGGAGTTATGAGGGACAGAGTTATGAGGGATGGAGTTATCAGTGATGAGGGATGGAGTTATTAGGGATCAGTGATGGAGGGATGAGGGATGGAGTTATCAGCGATAAGGGATGGAGTTATCAGCGATGAGCGATGGAGTTATCAGGGATGAAGTTATCAGAGATGAGTGATGAAGTTATCAGCGATGAGGGATGAAGTTATTAGTGGGCAGTAGTAGAGAAAGGACATTTTTCAGCAGAGGAGCATGCTTGGACTATCATTGCTCCCAGTTGGTCGTCTATGCGTGAAGACGCCTTTCATTTGCAGAGGTTTCATAACTGAGCCCTACCGTTCATAGATCGTCATGACTGTTTTGCTGATGTGAAGGCACATGGTGGTGTATACCTGTTATCATGTCAGGCGTCTTCAATCGCCTCAGTATGAGTATTGACAGTGTGACAAAAAATTTGGACCCCCCCCCCCCGCCCCTCAAGACCCCTGAACATTTATGCACAGAAAATAGGAATATATATCTTCTCAAATAACTAGCTTTGATTGGACTGTACCGGTACAGGAAGTGACAGCAATTAAATAGTAACAGCCTCTGACAAAATTGTGAGTAACTCAACAGAAATTTAGTTTTGGTGATTAATTCTTGTGTGATTAAATAAGATATTAGGGACTGGACTGATGAACTTTGAGATGAAACAAATTTATGTTTTGTGAACTTTCACATTGGTCAGATGGCCAGTTTGACATTTGAATTTAGACCTATCAACCCTCATGCATTTGGCATGAGACTCGCGCATGTGGCATCTGTCTCACTCTCACACAGCTTTATCAAAATCTCTCGCATCTGGGCATTTTTATAAAATTATTTCTAGAACAACCAAGAATCATTCAAAATTGCTCCAGTTTGCAGAAAAAGGAGTCAGTAATTTCAACATTTTCCTAGACTTGGTTATAATGTATCCATTTTATAGCATCTGTGATGGGTGAAATGTATGATGGCAGGCTGTTTTTTTTAAACAAAAATGAGAAAAATGGTATGAAATGATGCCTAGAAATTCACATTTTTGGGGGCTTGTATCTCCTAGGTGGATATACTCGAGTCTCCTGCCTTGGCAAAATTATAACTTGAGAGGTCTGTGAATTTAACTTTAAATTAGATGTTATTTTTAAATTGATAACGAGGGTTGGGAGCTTAAATTCCTCCTGCACAAAAAACATGAAGCTGCGCTATCGAAACCCCTCGGCTCGGAACCCCAACTATTATAATGTAAGGGTGTCTCTACCAATTGATTGGCTTGTGGGAAGAAATATTTACCCCTGGTATTGTAAGTGTACTTTCTTTGAAAAAAAAAAAAGTTTTCCTCCCCTTAAATTAATTTGTTTCTGGAATAAATTGAAAGAGCTGTATCGATGTCTCACCAAAACAACAGTACACATGGCTAGATAAATACAGTACATGTATACTAAATGGGACATGTATGTCATTTTCAAAAGAGATTTGCAAGCATTCTTTGCATTGTCTAAGAAAATAAATCAATAAATCAGTCATCCAATCAATAAATAAATGTGATAGTATACTAACATGATATAGAAATAATATGCAAACTTAACATAGGAATTAGTGGATTTTGTTAGACAAGGGGCATACTTTCTGACACGACTCATTTTTGATAGGCATCTAGTGTCCTTTTCAAAACAGATTTGCAGGCATTCTTCGCATTGTGTAAGAGAATAAATCAATAAATCAGTCATCCAATCAATAAATAAATGTGATAGTATACAAACATGATATAGAAATTATATGCAAACTTAACATAGGAATTAGTGGATTTTATTAGACAAGGGGCATAACTCTGCAAAATACTTTCTGACACGACTCATTTTCGATAGGCATCTAGTTCAGGTCAAGAGAAACAATTGTATCACGTTATGATGTTGTATATGGAACGGTTCTGAAATTATCACAATAAATCATAAATGGATTTTTATTTGTAAAAAGGGGCATAACTCTGCAAAATATTGTCCGAGATGACTCCTTTTCGATAGGCTTCTGATTTACGTGAAGATAAATAGATGTAACAAGTTTGGTTGCCATGCATGAAATGGTTCTGTAGATATCGCGGTAACGGATTTTATTAGACAAGGGGCATAACTCTGCAAAATACTTTCTGACACGACTCATTTTCGATAGGCATCTAGTTTAGGTCAAGAGAAACAACTGTATCACGTTAGGATGTTGTATATGGAACAGTTCTGAAATTATCACAATAACAAATCATAAATGGATTTTTATTTGTAAAAAGGGGCATAACTCTGCAAAATATTGTCCGAGATGACTCCTTTTCGATAGGCTTCTGATTTACGTGAAGATAAATAGATGTAACAAGTTTGGTTGCCATGCATGAAACGATTCTGTAGATATCGCGGTAACGGATTTTATTAGACAAGGGGCATAACTCTGCAAAATACTTTCTGACACGACTCATTTTCGATAGGCATCTAGTTTAGGTCAAGAGAAACAACTGTATCACGTTAGGATGTTGTATATGGAACAGTTCTGAAATTATCACAATAACAAATCATAAATGGATTTTTATTTGTAAAAAGGGGCATAACTCTGCAAAATATTGTCCGAGATGACTCATTTTCGATAGGCTTCTGATTTACGTGAAGATAAATAGATGTAACAAGTTTGGTTGCCATGCATGAAACGGTTCTTTAGATATCGCGGTAACGGACGGACGGACGTACGTACGGACGTACAGCCGTACATGATGACGACAATACCCCTAGGCCAAATTTGGCCGAGGGGTAAAAACTATCCAATAGAATGAAATGAAATTTTATATGAGATCACAAACCACTATTGTCTTTATTCTGTGCTATCTAATTTTTGCTTTGGTGACAAACTTGGCAAATAAATGAAGCGGACAACATCTGTATTTACACTGTTGAAAAGGCTATTGACTGCTTCAACCGCTTGGGTTTCCATGAAGCAATTCAAATATTTGATAAATATAGTATTTTCCGATGAATTCATTTTCGGACTATTTGTCAGAATTTACAAAATTCATATTCCTTACCGTAAACATTTTTTGTCACACAATTTCTGACTGCACTGAACCGCACGCCACGACAAGGAAGCACTTATTCTTCTCCTTCACAATGCGGTTCACTGACAAATGTTGCACAGGAAATCAATGCTAGCAGTAGATATTGATTGCGCCACAAACTTTATGACGGTGGGGTTTCTTGGTGGGTGAATCGTTGTCTGAAATAACGGGAATTACTATTTAGAATTAGGTTTTATTGGAGTGAGGAAGAGCCAAACTTTATTTATACAGCAAAATTATCACCAGTAATGGACTAAATCTTGTCAAAATAATGAAATTCAAACAGTCAACACCCATGCTATAATTTGTTACACGTGTGGGCAAAAATCCGGAGTAACCCCTATACGCTTCTGGGCATCCAAACCTGAAAAGTTCGATTGGAAACAATGAAAAAATGATACAGAAATAATCCTGACAGGTTCTCCTTTATTCCATGAAAGTCTTTGGTCCAAGGATGATTTAGTTTTTAACGAAGCTTAAAAAATGCAGTAACATTGGTCGCTAATTGATCACAGTAAGCGGCCCAAGCAAACCTTGCTGCTCCAAAACAACCCATGATGCAAATTATACATAACATTAACATTGACAGCCCTTCTCAGATGTTTACATCAGCAAAGGCAGCGACCAATGACATGCAAATTATGCATGGAAGTTTGTTTTGGGGCAGCAAGGTTGACTTGGGCCCACTAGGCTAGCAAAACCTGAAGTGAAATTTAACTGCATATAAATTTATCAGGTAAATGATGTTTGGATGATATATTTTGGGAGAAAGGGCTACGTAAAAATTACTGTAATATGTTGTTGTTGTTACGCCGAAACACGAATCATGTGAAGAATATTTGACTGCCTTGAATCAATCATCGCAACATATATCAGCATTCCTGTGACACAAGTAACCTCATTTAGGACGCTACAGGTATTTAGGTTACCTTCATCCAAGAGATTTCCCGAAACAGTCAACGATAGGTTAGAAAATAATTGTTTTGCAGAACTATGACCCTCGACAGAGTAAACTTGCATTTGCCGCCATACTGTTTGTGGCGCGTCGTAAAATGACAGGCCGTTTCCGGAAATTGTCCAGCTAAAAACGAAATCTCGGACTGTAAAGATATTATCAGCCGAAAATTTGGATTGTACGGAACCGTGGAGGGGATATAGTAAAAAAAAAATTTAAATTTTCCCCGAGATATATCTACGGGAAAATTCGCCATTGGTCAATTATCTCGGGGGAAAAATAATTTACCCCGTGATAATTATCTAGGGGGAAATTCGGGATTGGTCAATTATCTCGGGGGAAAATAATTTGCCCCGAGATAATTGACCAATGAAAGAATACGCATATATTCTGTATCATTCTATCAATCTTTTCTGTGCTGTATCGCGAAGGCGATGGATCGATCAGAGTGCGATTTACGGTGGCCCATAGACGACTTGCTATACTTTTCTAGTTTTGAGTTTATATACGGAGGCACCGGGACCTGCATCTGTGCGAAAAAAAAAAAATTATTGTGACAACCTCGAAACAATGCTTGAGACATCAAAAACACAGAACCCAAAATTTTATTGGAAAAAATTAAAATCACTGATGAAGCAGCTCAATTCTAATAAAGACATTCCTCCATTGGAGACTGAGGACCAGAATGGTCACAGAACAATAGCTACAACAGACTGGGAAAAGACTGAAACGCTAAACAACTATTTTGTTTCTATTTCAAATGTTGACGACAGTAAAACGACACTTCCTGAATTTTCATGCCTTGCTAACAGTATAATTGACAATATTGAGGTGGAAGAAGACGATATCATCTACCGGTATATTATCAAATCCATCGAAACCAACAAAGCTGTAGGGTCCGACTCTATAAGCCATCGAATGTTAAAAAAAAGTGGCTGTATCAGTAGCAAATCCTTTGTGTATACTTTTTAATCGCTCCTTGATTAAATCTGAATTTCCTGATACAGGGAAAATCGCCAATATATTGCCGGTATATAAAAAGGGAAACGCCCATCTACCATTAGCCAAGTTGACATGGCTTCGTTCGTTCCTACTACAGTAACGAACGAAGCCATGTCAACTTGGCTAATCTACCATCAGACTATCGGCATATTGCCTTGTTGAGCTGTGTCGGTAAAATTATGGAAAGAATTGTTTTCAAATCTGTTTATAATCATTTACTGTCGAACGACTTATTTTATCATCTCCAGGCGGGATTTCTCCCGGGACATTCGTGCACTTACCAGCTATTTGAATTTTATCACAATCTCTGCCAATCTCTGGAGGCGAAAGATTATGCCTGTGCTGTATTCTGTGATCTACAGGTTAGGGCGATCCCGCTCTCTAAAATGGAGGTAAAAAGGTCGTTTTTGCTCAATAACTTTTGATTCCTTCTTAACCAATGCATCAAAATTTCAGGCGCATTGATTTATCTATTGTTCCATGTCATAAAATTAATTTATCATGTGAAGCACCTGCCAATGTTGTTTAAACAGCGCCAAGGATGTTTGGCCTATTATTAGCGAGCGGAGCGCGGCCGCGAAGCGGCCGCTTGCGAAGCAAGCTCTATAGGTATTGCGTAGACGTGGATATATGAAACAAAACATAGCAAAATTTAATGAAAACAAAGCAAAATTACAACAACAACCTATATCCTTGAATGAAAATACCGTGATTTCCGTTTCCGGTCACCACGGAGGAATTGCATGCCGGGACAAATCACCCCGTGATGAATTAGAAAACATATAGCCCAGCTGGCATGTCACTTTTCGAAAGTATTTTAATTTATGAATAATTTTACACAGATGAAAATAACTGCAGACTAAAAATAATTCGTTATGTGGCCTTCGTCCTTGTCGAAGATGTCCGAGAAAACGCAGACCACGTGACCAAGAGTTCGATCAAACAACGTTTCGCAGGGAAAGCGGCACTCAAAACGGTGCACATCTTTCGTCAAATTTAGTTCTATAGCAAGCAAAACCTGCATAACCTTCTGACTGGTTTTCTAATGGCAGAGGTACCAAACAGGGATGCCCTTTATCGCCATATATTTTTATTCTCTGTACTGAGCTTGTGAGCCATCTACTTCGAGAGAACCAGAATATCGAGGGCATTACCATTGGGAACACGGAATGTAAAAGTTTGCATTACGCAGACGACTCAACGATCATCCTGAAAAATAAGCAGGCCGTTCAACAGTTGTTCTCATTTGATGATAGGCTGGTTGTTATTACTGGGTTGCGGCTGAATAGAAAGAAATGTGCCATTATGACAATTAACATAGCTAATTTGCATGGTGAACTTTGTGGTGTCAAAATTGTTACAAAAGCTAAATTTCTTGGACTAGTGGTTAGTAATACAGGCTGTACAACTGAAGAAAATTCAAACCCGCAAATTCTCAAAATGAAGAAAAGGTTTCATATCTGGCAACAGAGAGGCCTCTCGGTGTATGGAAGAGTATTATTATCTAAATCAGAAGGCCTCTCTAGACTCATATATATGGCCAGTAATCTTCATATACCCCCCAAACAGATAAATAAAGAAATCTACAGTTTTATCTGGAAGAGCAAATCAGAAAAGGTGGCACGTAAAAAAGTTATGCCGGATCATTTGCGTGGCGGTCTTCAAGTTCTTGACTTCGAGCTTATGAACAAGGCACTTAAATTAGTCTGGTTAGCTCGGTATTTTCATCCCCAGCACCAAAATCATTTCTGGAAGATATATATTGATGGATTGTTTAATAAAATTGGGGGACTACATTTCATTTTAAGATGTAATTATGATGTTAGATACCTTGACATGAAAGTCCCACAATTCTACGCGGACATCTTGAAGTTCTGGAGTGAGCTACAAAATGTAGACATAGATTTATTCGATCAGATCATTTGGAATAACAAAATGTTCACTAGAAACAGACTCGGCCTTTTCATCAGAGATTGGTATGAAGCGGGCATAATATTTGTTAGAGATTTGGTTGGTAAAGATGGCTGCTTGTTCAATAAAGATGAACTCAGTAGGAAATATAATCTAACATTAAGTAACACAACCTACGACATTGTCATTAATTGTATCAAGCGTAAACTTGGCTCTAATTTGTTCAATGAGAAAAATCCCTGTCCTAGTAGGGATTTTCGCTCTTCCGTCCCAATAAATGACACATTCTTGGACAGTGTTCCTATCAAGTCCAAATATTTTTACAACATTTTACAAAATAATTTGTGTAGAAATGAACAAACGGATCACTCCAGTTATTTGAAGGTTATCTATAATAAACTACCTCTTGAAAATAAAATAAGAGAGATGGAATTTAAAATATTGCACAATATATACCCATGTAATAAGTACTTATTTCGCATAAAGGTGAAACCATCTCCTCAATGTCTGTTTTGTAATGATGAGGATAGTATAAAGCATGCCATGTTTGACTGTCCACAAACTTTGTTATTTTGGGAGTCATTCCTGGAATGGATTAACAATGGTTTCAATGTTATATTTAGTATTGACAGCCTTAGAGATGTCGTAGGTGGTGGTGAAATTATGAATGCCCTAGGTTGCTATACAATGGCTGTGTATTATGTTGTACCCCAGGCAAAATACTATCTATATTGTAGCCGTTACACCGGTAAGCAGCCCAGCCTAATTGCCCTGAAGAATATAGTTAAATTCCGTGCTAAGGTCCTGACAAAGCTCTCTCAGTCTCATAAAAGCTGTTCATATAACAAGGTAATTCAGAATATGATTGCTATATTGTAGTTGTCTTCGTGAGTAATATCTTACTATCGCATATCTCTGATACGTACAGTTAACATAGAAAACTCATACTGTCTTGTGTCTGTCATTTTTTATTTTTATTTTTTCCTTCTCTATTTTTGTGTGTATTTTTGTGTGTTTTTTAACCCTGTTAGCCCTCGCCATGTGGGTAATTGTAAGGGTGAGTCCATGTAAAACCATGGTGCAAATACTGTAATAAATGCCCAGTGGTGTGTCCAGGGCTAAAAAAAAAAAATCATATCTATGGAAAGCTTATATATTGCGTTTTTAGATCTGAAGTATCGTGTAAATATGATCGGGCATTTGTTAGAAAATAAACATTTACGACGTAGTCGTGGTTGTAAAATCAAGCCATTCAACACATTTGCGTACACTTCGCCATCCATAAGATGGCTTGCGAATCGTGAGTCTCCATTATTGCGGAGCGATATCCGGTATATTACGGGATTCTGTTCGGCCTTCATCCGGCAGAGAACAGACTCGCGAAATCTGATAAATTACAGGTTTTTAAACCACTTGGGAAACAGATATAGGCTAGGCTTACAAAATATATAGGTATAAAAAACTTTCGTATCACCCAAGAGGTGTGGTAGATCTGTAATTTTCAACAAGTAGGGCATCACATGATTCGAAAATGGCGAGTTACGTTGGGGTTACGTCGGTAGACTTTAGCTGATTGGCTGACGAAGTCACGTGGTATTGATTTCTGGAAATTCCCTTTCCAACTTGCCGGAAGTAGGCTGTAAATGGATACACACGATCCCAGGGTCAGTCTTACCGCGTATAGATGACCGAGATGGTTACAGGTTGCCTGCCATTCAACACTGCCAAGTTCGTTGATCTCGCCGAAGTCCGCGTGAGGGTCCTACTATTTATCGTCCAGTCACGCCCAGTCAAGTTCAGTAGCGTGCAACTCACGTCCACTCATGTTCAGTAGAGAAGAGATAACCGCCCAGGCACGCATTCAGCCACCAGTGACGTCCTTTAGCAAATGTCATGTCCAGTGGAGATAACTGTACACCCAGCATTTGAAAATTGTGATTTTGCGTTTCAAGTTTAAAATTTGAATAAAAACAACTGAGTTCGAAACCTATTTTTTTTTTTATGATCATTGTAACTTGATTGTTAATTTTAATTTCGAATTGGAATTTCAGTTTTTTAAATGAAATTTCAGTTTTAATTGAATTGAATCAAGATTAATGTAAACTTATTTTTAAATACTTGAATTTAAACTTGAATATAATTTTAGCTTGAAATTAAAATTTGATAGTTGAAAAAAAGTTTGAAGAGAACATTTCATATGGAATGAAGTCCAGAACTAATTTTTAAGTTCACTTCAAAGTCAAATCAGTTCAAGATTGTCCCTAACTTTCAAAGTTTACATTCAAAATTAATAATGAACTTTTCGAAAATTCCTGAAACTTCAGTATGTTTTATAAACTAGACATCCTCCGATAATACCTGAAAATTGCACACCAGAGATAGGCCTACATATTTAAAAAAAAATTATTTATGGCAATTTATTTGTATTACCACATTTTAATGACATGGGAACCGTACCCCAGTTACAGACGAAGGGGAGGGGGGAGTCCCCCTCTATATATTTTTGCTATCCCTAAGACTAGAGTCCTGAAAATTACCACACTATATCTGTGGGTCAAGCTCTACTAAAAATTGTGAAAATAAAACAAAGGAAAAAAACAAGATGGCCACCATGATGATGTCACAGTGACATCATTTTCAAAACATATTTTTAGACGATTTTTCGGTCATATAAGCCCCCCCCCCCTTAGACGATTTTTCGGTCATATAACCCCCCCCCCATGTCATTCCCCATTATAGACACAAATGAATTTTAAATGCCAATACCCATTATGGTTAATTATTGTTTATAATTTTACAGATTATAATCGTAATCGTAGCCATTACAAGGTTGTTTCTGTCCATTATAGTAATAGCTCTCTTCCATTAATAGTTTAGCATTCAAAATTATTCATTAAAGTATGTAATTATAATCATTTTATCAATTCCTTAAATTAATTAAAAATGTAAAAAGATCAATATCCCAATGTTGATAACAGACAATGAAATGATTTAATCGATTGGTTTTACAGTCGCACATTGAACTATTTTAACATATCTGGTAAATCTATTGGCTGTGGTAGTTTCATCTTTGTGTTCAGATCTGTCTATTAAACAAGATATATTCACTTCAGTCTCAACTTTTGAACATGTCTATTACAAGGACATTTAGTTTGGTTAAGTGGAACCTACTCCACCAAGGTTTTATACATTGTGTGTACAATAAAATTAGAATTGAACATAATTCCATCAGTAATAAGAATAATAGTGACAGTATATATGTGACGTAGATTTTATGTCCGATAATTAAAGGAACAGGATTATTCTTATTAATAGGACTTGACAATAAAGCTGACTTATGACAGAATATAACATCATAGTCACCTGGAACAGTGACAGAAACTCATAGGACCAGATAGAATTTGGACAATTAAATATTTGATCCAATCTAATTAAAATTAAATCCTATCTGCTCCCCATTTTGGATATGTCGCCTACATAGCGACATATACGATTGGGGAGCATTGATAGGATATAAATCATGTCACATTTATGACCCAGGCTATGTCGACAAATTCTAGACAACAATAATACAACATGGCAGTGTGACTAACGTCACTGGACCTACGAAATAGGGTTTGAGATAATTTAAGTGTGTACTCGAGAGATGACTTGGGGGCCCTGTGTGCTACCATGAGAGAATTTATATAGCGTCTCTAATTGACAATGGGAACTATTAACTTTTCCAGATGTCACCGCTGGTGAGTTATTAGCGTAGCAACTATTATCGCCCTCAGTTTCTATTACCCTGGAGAATGATCAGCCCAGCAGTACAGCACAAAGTGTTGGGGGGAGAGTCCGAGAGAGCGGGGAACCCCCCCCCCCCCCCCTTCTCGGCATTATGCGATTTTTCTTAAATTAGCGTAGGGAATGATGCTCTGTCAGAGCAGTTGAGAAGTAAATGTTTGTAGTCGTAAATAAGACAGGAAACTGGATAAGAAACACAAATTTGAAGTGAGAAAGGTCAAGATCAGAGATTTGTTAGAATGCAAGATACAAGAATGCAATCAAATCAGGCATCACTAGAGAGCCATTCTCCATTGATATATTTATTTGGCATTCAACCTCATCTGAAGAGAGTACATAATAATAATCAATGAACAATAAAGCACACACGAACAAAATAAACAAGTGGTTATAGGTTACTGAATTTAAAACACAACGATGATTTTATTATCGATTTCTTCAGTAATAACATATAATAGGGTCATTGTTGTGTTTAAATTTAGTAATTTCTCTCATAAAATCCAGTCATTTTTTATTTCTTTTTGAGGTAGAACATTTTTTAACTAATGACTGAACTGAAGAAATGGTGCAATGTTGTATAGGCTGGATATATAAAACGTGCAGTATAACATGCCTTCAATCTCAACGAAATTCCAAGACCAGCAAATGAGTGAAAACGGATAGGCCTACTATCGGAATGTGTGTGGTATCGGAATGTGTGTCAACATTACACTGCAAGTTAGGCTAAAAATAACAACCTCCATTCTCCGATCAAATGATTTGCTTCCTTCATGCATCGTGGCATATACAGCTCGCCTGACGCGAGATTCTGGTATTTCGGTAGCCTTCCGCAATACCACCGGCTAACAGCGACCAGCATGATCACGAGGGTTCCCGAATATTTCCAACAATTTACGGCAGATGTTCGGGAAGCATGGCGTGGACTATGAGGGAAAACATGGCGGAGCTACCTTGAAACGTATAATGCCGACATATTTTGGCAAGTACCATTAAAGTTACTGATATTTTCGAGAGCTGGGCGCATCATTTTTTTTTTTGCTTTAGTGCTGGGCTGCCGAAGTTAGTCCCAGGCGCTTAAAAGTCACAGAGAAGAATACAGCCAAGGGTTCCCAATGGGCATGACAGTGCACTCGCTGAGCTAACAATAAATAATGAAAAAAAATAATTATAAATCAAATTTTCATCAGAATTCGATCAGCTCAGAACTTGCTGGTAACAATGCCCTAATGCACGTTCATGCCAAAAATCAAGGTTCTAATGTTAATGGTTCTCCTTATTTTGCCGACGAAAGGATTCGTATGGACTCACTGACTCATTACCGGACAATTTGCGATCTGTAGCCTACTTCGTAGGAATATTTTCGCCAAAAAGATTCATTTCACTACCGGAATTATGAAATATTCGTTAAAAACGCTTGTATGAGAAGGTATGGGTTGACCCTAACCTGTTCATAGTTTTGTCTGCGGAAAATTCGATTTTGTATTGATAAACGTCAGCTATAAATGACGACATCAATTGCCATACAGCAGACCTATATAAAATCTTTACAGATATACAAATCCCCAGATACCAAATTCGTGAATGAAATTCTAATAATTTAGGACTATTTCGTTACATATAGCTACATATCGGGAAAACATCCCCAAAGCTCAATAATAACGACTCCGAGAAAAAAGCATGCAAGATCAGCATGGACTAAAACAGAAGTGCCACATATAACTCCCTTAGAAGTTATGTTAGTAAAGCCAAACAATTATTTCTTCCGTTCCGAATAAAATCTGTTTCGCACACACTAACACCCCCCCCCCCCCTAAGTTTTATTGTGTTAACTCTCACAGTTAAAAAGTGACATCGAATGGCGTCAACGAACGTTTGAATTTGGGCTTTCGTCTGTTTTTGGCTTTTTGTCCCCCGCCGCAACGCGGCCGGGGACTTTAAAATGGTTCTTGCTTCTATGTGTCCGTGCATGCACGGACATGTCCGTGCAAATACTTCGTAAGCAATAACTTCTAAATGCTTTGTCGGATTCTCCGAAATTTGGCATCTGCATTCTTTGCGACAAGACGTCTCTTGGTATTACGTTTCAGCAAGATCCGCCTGTAGGTGGCGCCACTGGGGTCTTGCTTCTATGTGTTCGTGCATGCACGGACATGTCCGTGCAAATACTTCGTAAGCAATAACTTCTAAATGCTTTGTCGGATTCCTCCGAAATTTGGCATCTGCATTCTTTGCGACAAGACGTCTCTTGATATTACGTTTCAGCAAGATCCGCCTGTAGGTGGCGCCACTGGGTCTTGTTCCAATCTTTAGTGCATGTCCGTGCATGTCCGTGCAAATACTTCGTAAGCGATAACTCCTGAATGCTTTGTCGGATTCCTCCGAAATTTGGCATCTGCATTCTTTGCGACAAGACGTCTGTTGGTATTACGTTTCAGCAAGATCCGCCTGTAGGTGGCGCCACTGGGTCTTGTTCCAATCTTTAGTGCATGTCCGTGGATGTTCGTGCAAATGCTTCATAAGCGATAACTCCTAAATGCTTTGTCGGATTCCTCCGAAATTTGGCATCTGCATTCTTTGCGACAAGACGTCTGTTGGTATTACGTTTCAGCAAGATCCGCCTGTAGGTGGCGCCACTGGATCTTGTTCCAATATTTAGTGCATGTCCGTGCAAATACTGTGTAAGCGATAACTCCTAAATGCTTTGTCGGATTCCTCCGAAATTTGGCATCTGCATTCTTTGCGACAAGACGTCGCTGGTATTACGTTTCAGCAAGATCCGCCTGTAGGTGGCGCCACTGGGTCTTGTTCCAATCTTTAATGCATGTCCGTTCATGTTTGTTCAAATCCTTCGGAAGCGATAACTTTCGAACAATTTGTCGGATTTCTTCGAAATTTGGTAAATGCATTCCCTGCGACAAAACACCGTTGGTGATGCGTTTCAGCAAAATCCACCCGGAGGTGGCGCCACTAGAGTTCATTCCATTATTCCATGCTGCAAGTGATAACTTAGAAACACTTGGTCGAATTTCTTTGAAATATCCTACATATGTACCTTTCTGGGTAACATGAGAAACGTTGCGGCTCATCGGATTCTTCTCAAATTTGGCATGCATTTACCATGCCAGGAGCTGTTGCTTGGGATTGCCTTTCGCTCACTTGCACTCACAGGTGGCGCCACCTGGTGACAACGTCACAAATTCGTTTCCGGGTAATAACTTGAGAACTGACCATCGGATTCTTCTCAAATTTTGTATGAATGTACCGTGACATAAGATGTCGCTTGATAATGCATTTCACTGACTTGCGCCTAGAGGTGGCGTCACCTGGTGTCAACATCTAAATTTGGTTTCTGGGCAATAACTTGAGGACCCTCATCGGATTCTTCTCAAATTTGGTATGCAGATGTCCCCACGATACCATGTTCCTTGGGATTGTATTTTTCCCGCTTCTGCCTACAGGTGGCGTCTCCTGGTGGAAAATTTGTTTCCGGGCAATAATTTGGCAACTGCTCATCAGATTATTCTCAAATTTTGTATTCATATGTGACCCGCCCCAAATAACATGAACACCGGTGGGCATCTAGTACCGGCAATAACTTGAGGACCCCTCTTCAGAGTCTCAAAGTTCATATGCCGATACCATGACATGAGATGTCATTTGGGATTGTGTTTTGCCTGCTTGCACCTACAGGTGGCGACTCCTTGTGGCAAAGTCTAAATTTAGTTTCTGGGCAATAGGTTGAGGATGCCTTCATATTCTTGTCAAATTTAGTTTGCAGATAATATGCCATGAGTTGTCTCTTGGGGTTGCATTTCGGTTACATAATTTTCATGCTACATGGTAAAGAAAATATATTACAGTAGCAATCAACATTCAGTCAGCCATTCAAAACCTGGGAAGGTGGAAAGATCCCTCTGCTTCTTACGCCTGTGAAGTAGCTGTTGCCATCCTCATGAATATCTTCTGAAACCGACAGCGCTTATAAATATTGCTGCCATTTTGGCGGGGGACCTAGCATCCTCTGGCTGCTTGTTCATATACATTTTATTGTGGATTTTTTAATATATCTAAAATACGATACTTTGAAACAAACTGATATTGTGAAGCAATGTTACGGCGGATATGTTGACATTGAACATATTTGGTTCGTTTTGGTTACAAGATGTCATATTTCAGATCTATGCTAATTACAAAAAAGCAACAAAAAAACCCCAGACGAAAACCAATTTCAAACGTTAGTCAACGGTGAATCACGTCTCTTTTGAGAGCAATTGGTGCAAAATTAAATAATTAATGTTGATCAGCTTGAGGAGTTTCGCCTAGGTAAACGTAACTACTCGTGTAACTACACGAGGCTCCATCAGGAGGCCATTAATATTTTTGTGCGAGGAAAATTCGGAATTTTCATCGGTTTGTTAGTCTTCAACTTCAGCTATATATGACGACATCATTTGACATGCAACGGACCTTTGTGAATTCTTCGCAGAAAAAAAAACAAATCTCCACACAATAAATTCGTCAGTGAAATTCTACTAATATTTAAGATCATTTAGTTACATATAACATGGGGGGGGGGGGGAGCATCTCCAAAGGCTCATTAATAACGAAGCTAAGAACAATAAGCATACAAACTCAGAATGTATTAGGCTATACATCTGAATGAGGAGTGTCAGTCAAATCCGACGTTATTTGCCAGCCGCCGTCCATAAAAGTTTTCTCATTCGAAGTATAAGCATCAGATACGGCATCCAGCCAGTTCATCAAGAACATCCACATCCAAATTCACCCTATATATATTCACGAGACACTGAAAATGGAGTTCTATCCGAACAACAGGGCATCACGGTATATCTTCCAGTTTTAAAGCATTTGATTGGTTAATTCAAATTTTGAAAAAGGCCGTAATTTTCATTGGCCATTGGAGAAAAATGGTAGAAAATCTAGACAATCAAATAGTTTTTTTGTACAGGTTCATTAGCAGACTAATTTAAGCAGGTATATATATGAATATAAACTAGTTTCTTGATGATACAAGCGTCTAGTTCGTCATTCAATATTCAGCCGTCGTCCATTAATAATTTCAACGTCCATAGTCTTGAAGAAACTAGCGAGATTAAATATAGCAGGATAGAAAAATAGCAGGATTGAAATTTCGCCAATTCGATATTTAAGTAGAAAATTTGAGTTCGGCAGTGACAATTGTAAGTCCATTCCATATTGTCTAGTTTCAACTCCGAAGCAGGTTGTGAGAAATATCTAGGAAGTCGATAATATTTGGAACAACTTCTTCATTCCTATCTACCAACTTCCAAATGTCACAAAAACTAAACTTATTTCGATCCAAATTCGAAAATGAAAGCGGCGTGACGCGACAGAGGCAGTTTTGCTGACACCAACATCTTGCAGTGGGGCCTATTGTTCACTGGTATCTCGCAACGATAAAAGGCAGCGAGCGACATTTGAATGTCCGCTCCGACAAAATTATTTGGGTGTTTGGGTAATATCGAAATACTCTGTTCATCCATCATCTATCATCTTCATTTTATCCAGCCAATTTCTACGTTCCCACTTCGAACCTGCCTTGATTTATCTGACCCCTTCAGCGTTCAAAATCCGAGGTGTAAATTTCACCAGCTAACGACAGAAGAACCAATCAGAACGATACACATCGATTGCGAGTGAAGTCACATAGAGTGACATCATCCTCTATTAGCAGTGTCCTTCCTCCTAATATGGTGCCCACTAATTAGGTCAGCCAATCAATAAAGCTCTTGTGCGACCCATTTCGAATTTCAAATGTTTTCGAGGTCAGTGACGTCTCGTGTCTATTTATAAGTTATTTGAACATTGAAGGGGTCCAGATATATCAAGGGAAGTTCGAAGTGAGAACGCAGAAATCGGCTGGATAAAATGAAGATGTCATCTATTAGCTGCCTAACTATATACACAGAAAAAAAAAATCCTTAAAAATTTAAGCAATATTCCCCGACTATTACACCAGCGGAATATTCCTCAACATAATTAAGGAATATTCCTTACCATGTTAAGGAACATGCTACGGAATATTCCTTATTGAATTTTAAGGAATATTCCGCCGGTGAAATAGTCGGGGAATATTCCTTAAATTTTAAGGATTTTTTTTCCAGTGTAGCTAACACTGAAAAAGTGGTGGAAAACGATGCCGGTATACTGACCAGAAAACATATGGCCACACAGACAAATATACTGACTGCATATTTCTAAAAACATCTCCAGAATCAAAAGTGATCCCTGTGATGATTTGTATCTCAGTCACGCTTTTATTGTAGCATTAAATATCGCTTTCGAAAGAACAAGAAAGACACCAAAATGTCATTGGTAAACGAAAGTTGAATAAAAATATCGGTTCCAATCCTGGAGACAATGTCTTATGACCTGACTGGAGAAATTCTATTGGTTTATAATGGACAGGTCGAACAGGAAACGTCTGGATGTCAAATCCCTCACAAAGCAACTGTTAAGCTAAATGTCTAGACGTTGCTTACTTTCGTGATAGCCAAACCACAGACGTATTATAGTGAATCAATAATACGATTTTCCTCGAAAATATCCAAAACTCTTAATAAGATTCATAGATTTCATTTTCCCTTCGAAGGATTTTCGTCCGACATTGATTGGATTTTGGGATATATTGGAAATGTCATCTAACGATCGGTGTCACGAAGATGTTAGCCATATACTGTTTATGAAGAATTTTTTTTTACCTGTGTACATCTCTAATATATGTGGGGAACAGAAATCGGTAGTTTGTTATACGATTTCCGATCATTGGAAGCGCAGAAATACGCTTGAAAATACGCTTAAACGTATATTTGGTACTTAATCGTCTGGCCTCATATCATAGAGTCCAACTAAACATGACACGTTTTAATTATTACCTCATATCTCACTAAAATATCTGCATGGTATTAACACATCTGTATGCCATACATATATCAGCGAGAAATTATAAATTCGTTCTGCTATTGTTTCATATACCCAGCCTTCAAAATGATGGTAATCAATTATGTAATTTGGAAGCGAAGAAATAAGCCTGAAAATCCCTTTGTCATATTCCAATATATATACTAAAACGTCCGACCTCATATCACAGAGGCTAATTATACATACGTCTTGATTATAACCTAACAGCTGAACAAAAATATTTAGCTTTTGTTTTAACCAGAAATTCAGTTCATTTTCCGGTTTTGACTACATCTACATGCTTTTGATAATAGCTGCATACCATATTAATTGAGATATTAAAAATTCATTCTTCCAAAACCTCAAATACCCAGCTTGCAATATTATGGGAATTCAATGTAATATCATTTGGCACGTCATTTGCATAGTCCGGATATTCGGCCCGAAAAGAGTCAGTCGTGTTAAAATGAACATCTTAGTAATCAAAACTGGAACCACAGAAAATGTATGTTTGGTATTAAATCGTCTGGCCTCATATCATAGCGCCTAATTATACATGACACGTTTTGATTATTATCTCACAGTTTACTAAAAATATCGGTGTGGTATTTATCTCATATGTATGCCATATATCAATCGAGAAATTATAGATTCGTTCTGCTATTGTATGTAATATATCATAAACCGTGGATTAGGAGTACTTGATTATGAAACACTTAAAGACTTCAGAAGATGTTCGATGTCGACATAGTCCTCGGTCAGATGTCCATCGCTAAGCTTTCATGTGATCCGGCAGTTCATTTCTGTATTCTCGTGTTATTACTTTGGTATAGACGTGTATGTATATACAGTGAAACCAGTGAATACCGACACCTGGATGAAGCGACCAACCGACTCGATGTCAGGCAACACATAGATACGGGATTTTAGGTCCATATTTAAAAATATATATATATAGCTTCGTTACTACGGTATTAAAAATATAGTATTGGTCTGCTCACATCTAAGAAACCCTATAGAACTAACTGTACGACAGACTGGCAGCTAGAACGGCAGTCGAAACAATTGCCGAACAAGAGCAGCCAATTAACTATCTGGCATCCATATATAACAGAGGTTTTCCTATTGGGAATCTGTCCCTTAGATGGCTATTATCTATATTTCCCTAGGTAAGAAAACAGGGATCAATTGTAGAACTATTCAGTATTTGATTAACAAGGTTGGTGAAATCAGCATAGGTCAGTTCTCATCTTTGTGGCGGATGGAGCTCAGAGCATATACACTACATGCTTGCTATCCCCCAGGCAATCGAACTCGTACCCTAAGATACCGGTATTATGCTAAATTATCATATGCTTATCTATACCAGACACACAATAATAGGCAAAACTCATTTATCTGTTACGTTCAGAAGCCAAACTTTATTTTTTCAATTCTGCAAAAAGATGAATTTCGTACAAAATAATAGTTTTAAATTGTAAGCTCTCAAATGGACCTCACAGGCATTTATGGCTTTTTTTTATCTGGCGGTCAAATAGTTCATCATGATCTATTGTCGTCCACATTTCTTTGAATATTACCTAACATTTGGGGTTTTAATTAACAAACGAAAGATCTGAATGAGATTGGCTGAAGAAGCAGTATACGTCTTTCATGATCCATCAAGCAAACCGGATGTCTGTATATCCCGCCAAGTTGATGATGCATAGTATCCCGTTCCAAATGTCGTCTGCTTGTCATGTAATCGTACATGTAAATCGCTAGAGGCCACGTGCGCCCTTGTTGACGATCTTGATTTGAGGTTAAATAGACTGACGATCTAAACTTTTGGATTAATATGTAATGCTAAAATGATATCCATACATGACATGAAGAAACACTACTTTTTGTATTTCGGGAAGTCAATGTCTGTATCAGTTAACAGACGTTTGTAATATACCCACCTGTGTCATCTGGAAAGTGCAAAAATATAGGCATATTCCTTGTCTGATTCGTGAGAGAAATTCTACCGTGATTACATAGTAGACATGGCGAAGCTTTCGCCATTACAATATATAAGGTGAAATACGAGCATCCAGCATATGGGATTCATAAACAAGATTCTGCATCAACAAAATTCAATATCTCCAAATGCAAATCAGCTGAGCCTTGAGATAAAATTGTCGATCGTGATGTGTTGATTTTCAACGATCAATAAAAGGAAATACAGAAATTACACTCTGTCGATTTCGAAGTAAAATTTTGAATGACCAACATGGATTTTCAAATTTTATACTATTGATATGTCAGTACTCATTCAGCCGAAAAATTACGCTTTTTATACATCAATAATGAAGTTATTACTAACCATTTGGATCACAATGCTTATAGCCAAGAACGAGGGACACGGCACTTGCCTGCGCCCAGACTCTTCTCGCTCCCGGCAGGCCCACCATTTAACCTTAAAATACATAGAAGGATCGAATATATTTCGCCCTGATAAAACACGTTTGATTAAGTTTATCTAACCCATGGAATTATCTTAAATATGTATGCTTCCCATTATGTATCTTTTGAATATTTCATTTTGACTGGAAATTTATACAAAATTTATTTCAAAATTTGCAGTGTGTCCACCCAACGTCCCAAGTATTGGAGGATAGGTTTTACTGAACATTTGCTTGAATCGGTTTTAAATACGCTATTTTTTTATATCTTTAATGGAGTTTAATATAAACTGAATACGTATATGTCCGTAATGATCACATGCTGACGGCCAATTTATCCAAAGTTTTGAAGTTGAGCAAAATATTACCAAAACCCGGCCTTTTGCTCCAAGGGCCTAAGTGTACAGACGAGCAAGTGAGTTAGTGAGTGAATACGATTTAACGTCGCTTTCAACTATATTTCAGTCATATCACGACGTTGGGTCCTATTCCCTTTCACACCCGGGAACCACACAGGTGGGGTCCTATTCCTTTTCACACCCGGTAACCCCACGGGTGCCTGAGTTAGTCGCCTCTTACGACAAGCTGTCAGAGGAGCTGAGGCCTATTCTTACCATGATCTTCGGTGTGCACAACGACGTCCCAGGTCCATCCCCGGAAGCCCCACGGAGCTACAGACGAGCAAAGCTACACTGGACATGCTCGTCACAAGCCGAGATTAGCAATTACACTGGGTTATCTCCCCTAATTCTGACGGTAATTTTTGAACATGCGAAATCAATAATCAAAACCTTTTAAATGAATAATCAAAACCTTTTAATAAGAAAATAATTCGCGCAATACCCGTGTACAAACCTCGCGATACCCGTATAGAAAGGCTGCACGCTTATCATTAATCTTTAGACATTATACCATGCGTATCGTAAATTTTAAGATAACATCCCAGGATTATTTTGTTTTGTCTTCGCCTGACATTTAGTTTGCTCGTGGTTTTACTTAGGGATCCTCAGGCGTATAAGCCAGACTAAATCTGAAATGTAATACAGGATGACTTCGGTATATGTGCATACCTGCTGTCCATAGTTTTTCCGACATATGTAGATTCATATATCACTCGATCCAATATATATTTACCATGTCTGGTGAACGTCCGTAGGGGGAAAATACTAAAGGATAACAATAAACTGAAATGAGGTTTTCGCCGTTCACCTTCAAATATCAGACGGTCCTCTGAAGATTTTTATGTTCGCGTATCTGTTAAACCTAGAAATGCTACTGTTAGTTAATAATTTGCCAAGTGATCCGCCTGTTCAGTTCTGTATTCTCGTGGTACTGCTGTGGTATATACGTGTATGCCGTGAATAGCGACACCTGGGTAAACCGACCAACCGACTCGATGTCATGCAACGTAGATACGGTATCAAACATCCATATTTAAAAAAATAAATTATAGTTTCGTTACTACAGTATTAGATGTATAGTATATCTCTCCTCACATATGAGGAAGTCTATGGAACTATAGGACAGACTGACCGCTAGAATGGCAGTCCAACTATTGCCGAACACGCGCAGTCAATTAACTGTCTGGTATCGATATATAACAGTGCTATCACTATTGGGAATCTGTAGCTTAGTTAGCTATTATCTATATTTCCCTAGGTAAGAAAACGGGATCAATTGTGAAACTTTTCGATATTTGATTAACAAGGCTGTGAAAGTAGCAAAGGTCAGTTCTGATCTCTGTGGCGGTTGGAGCGCAGAGCATCTACACTATAAGCTTTCTATTCCACAGATAGCCGATTCGTACCCTGGAATACCGGTATATCCTTTATCAGATGCTTACTGAAACAGTCGTTGTTCCCAAGGGAGACCCTCAAATATTGGTGAAAATCCATTATCTGTAACGTATTATATCTTGAATTCGCACAGAAAAAGTAGAAAAAGCAAGTTTAACACTGTATTCTCTTCCAGCCGAAAGTGACATAGAGCAGCGTCGACTGACATTTGAAACTGGGCTTTCGTCCGGTTTTGGAATTTCGTACACATGTTATAGCATTATTTTTAATCTATCTAAAATATGACAACTTCAAGTGAATTATATTGTGATGAAATGTCACGGCGGATATGGTGACATTGAACACATTAAATTCGTTTTGGTTCAATATGTCATATTTCAGATCTGTGCTAAAAGGTGTATGAAAAAACAGACGAAAGCCCAATACCAAACGTCAGTCAACGGCGAATTACGTCACTTCTGACTCTTATATGTTTACAGTATAAAACTTTGGTATTTTTTCTGTCCGAAACTCTGCAATTGTGCAGAATTGAAGAAATTATTTTTTGGATTCACAAAATATGAGTTTCGCCTATATGTAAACGTAAAGACTCCTTTTATTGGGATTAGTACCCGCGATTGAAGGTCGTCTGCTTGTCAGAAGTCAAGGAAAACAACATTCATATTTCTGTCCGATGAAAATTCGATTTGTTACTCTAAAAGTTCAGCTATATAAATGACAACATCAAATGACATACAGCAGACCTATGTCAAATCTTCACAGACATACAAATCCTCAGATACCAAATTCGTGAGTGGACATAATGTTACAGCGGTTAGGTTGACACTGGACTTAGTTGATTACTTTTGGTTGTCGATTTCATATTTTAGATCCATGCTAACTACGAAAATGCCAAAAACAGACGTAAGCCCAATTTCAAACGTTAGTCCACGGTGAATCACGTCAGTTTTGACTGACATATATACAATATAAAACTTCGTTATATCCGTACGAAACTTAGGATGTTTTGCAGAATCGAATAAATTAATTTTAAACAGCTAAAGAAGTTTCGCCTGTGTAAAAGTAACTACTCCTTTTATCATAGTTACACGCGATCGTCTGCTGCTGTTGTGTCGTCTGCTTGTCAGAATTCAAGGAACATGAGGCGGTCCAGCATGCGGTCTTTCATAGTTTTGTCCGAGGACAATTCGTTTGTTAGTCTTAAACACAGCCGGAAAAAGGGTGATGGTCCATCACCTTTTGATGGTGATGATGCCTGTTCATCACCCTTTAAAGGTGATGGTGGAAAAGGGTAATGGCTCTAACTCATCACCTTGTTTGGGTCATGCTGTCATCACCACTTTAGGGTGATAAGTATCACCTTTATTCTGGCTGTGAACTTTAGCTATAAATGACGACATCGAAAGGCATGCAACATTCCTTTGGAAAATCTTCACAGACGAACAAATCCCCAGGCAACACATCCGTGAGTGAAATTATACGAACATAATTTAAGATCATTTTGTTACATCTAGCTACGAACCCGGGACGAATATTTAAAGGCTCATTCATAACGAAGCTAAAAAAAATAAAGATACATTTTCAGCATGAAATATGTCTGAATGACGAGTACCAGTCAAGTCCGACGTATTTTTGCCAGCCGCCATTCATATAAATGTCTCGTTCATATATTTTGTACTATAAAGGTCAGGTACAGCATCCATCCGATGTTCGTCAAGAATATCCGCATCCACAATTCACCCTACTCTCGAGACAATTAAATTTATTCGAACCAACAGTGCATCACGGTATATCTTCCAGTTTTAAAGCATTTGATTGGTCAATTCAAATGGTCAAAAAGAAATTCTGGGTTTTCATTGGCCATTGAAGAAAATTGGAAGAAAATCCAGCCAATCAGGTAGTTTATGTAAAGGCTCAATAGCAGACTAATTCAAGGAGTTACACATATATAAGTATGAACAGAGACAAGATAAAACAAGCGTCTAGTCCGTCATTCAATATTCAACCGTCGTCCATTGAAGAATATCCGCGTTCAGTCTTGTAGAAACTAGCAAGATGAACTATTACAAGATCAAACTAGATCAGACCAGGTTTGAAATGCAACAATTCACTATTTCTGTTTTATAGATTACAAACGTCTCGTCCGCATTCATTATTCAGCCGTCGTCGTCCGTCAGATTAGGTAGAAAGTTTGAGTTCAACAGTAACCATGCTAAGTCCATTTCCATTTTTTTCTAATTTCAACCCCCATAGAAGCTTATGAGAAATACGCAGGAAGTTGTTAATATTTTAAACAACTCCTCCATCCGTTAACGAATTCTTGAGTTCAACTACCATCTTCTAAATGCCACTAAAACTTGACTGATTTCGATCAAAATTCGAAATTGAAAGCGACATGACGAGATCGAGGCGTTTTGAGGACACCTACATCCTGTAGAGGGGCCTACCATACAAAGGTATTTCGCAAGCGATAACAGGCAGCGATTGATATTTGAATGTCTGCTCGGGAACTATCGGCTTGTCGACCTGGCAAAGGAATAGATCTCGTGAACTCCCACGATGATACAATTTTAAATCAAACTAAACCCTCCATCTCATTACCTATATTGGATAATGATTCGGAGTCAGTCGACACTGAAACAGGTTATGAGAAAGACTCTTATATCAATAAGGATTGAGAGATAGAATTAATTAGCCGCCAGAACATCCAGAAAGAAATCCTCGTCAAACCATTTTATTAAATACGAAATTTTTCAATACAAGCTTTCAGTCGAGTACAGATAAGTAATATCGAGATGCTCTGTTCACCCACCATTTATTATTTGTCTAAATAGAGCAATGGTCGCTTTCGAGGAACAAGAAAGACGCTAACATGTCATTGGTAAACGAAAAATATTGGTTCCAATCTGTCCAGACAGACTCGCATGCTCGCTCTTCCAGGGGACAAAGTCTTATGACCTGACTGGAGAAATTCTATTGGTTTATAATGGACAGGTCGAATAGGAAACGTCTGAATGTCAAATCCTTCACAAAGCAACTGTTAAGCCAAATGTCTAGACGTTCCTTAATACCACACAACCCCACCACAGACGTATTAGTAATTCAATAATACGATTTTTCTCGAAGATATCGACAACTGGTAATGAATTGATTAACAGATTGATTCATTTTCCCTTCGTCCGACATTGATTGGAATTGGGCTTTTTTGGAAATTTCATCTAACGGATGGTATCACCAAAGATGTTAACCGTACTGTTTATTTTATGTAGCTGTCTACATAATTTACTTCTTATGCATACCTCGTCCAATATATGTGGGGAACAGGAATCGATAGTCTGGTGTCCGTCCACAGCTTCATTGGAAGCGCAGAACTACGCTTGAAAATCCCCTGATATATTCCGTGTACTAAATTGCACGACCTCTTATCACATAGCCTAATTATACATGATACGTTTTAATTATAACCTAACAGCTTAACAATTTTTTTTTATTTTTTTATTTTAACCAGACTTTTAGTTCAGTTATTCTTTTTCTGTTTTTGACCACATCGGTATGGTTTTTATCACATCTGTATACCATATTAATTGAAAAATTATGGATTGGTTCTTCCAATACGCATATACCCAGCTTGCAATATTATGTGGAATCAATGTAATGTTTGGTACATCATTCACATATCCCGGATATTCAGTTCAAAGATAGTGCCACGACACTGCAGCTCATCTGGCTGTAACTGGAGAAAGTAGCTGTAAGAAATTTTCACTAAAGAACTTATATGGCCGCCTTGTGGCCATATTGGATTTTCGAATCAGACCACAAATGCTATCTTGCACAACTAGACCCCAAGGGGAACCTGTGTACCAAATTTGAGAAAGATCCATGCAGTAGTTCCTGAGAAATCGCGATAAAGTTTCATGGGGAAATCCAAGATGGCCATCTAGTGGCCATATTGGACTTTCGAATCGGACCGAAAAAAGTATCTTGTACAACTAGACTCCAAGGGGAACCCGTGTATCAAATTTGAGAGAGATCCATCCAGTACTTCCAGAGAAATCAAGATAACAATGTTTCATGGGGAAATCCAAGATGGCCACCTGGTGGCCATATTGGATTTCGAATTGAAGCAAAAAAGGTATCTTGCACAACTAGACCTCAAGGGGAACCTGTGTACCAAATTTGAGAAAGATCCATGCAGTAGTTCCTTAGAAATTGTGATAACAATTTTTCAACGGGATATCCAAGATGGCCGCCTGGTGGTCATATTGTATTTTGAATCAGACCACAAAAGATATTTTGCACAACTAGACCCAAGGGGAACCTGTGTACCAAATTTGAGAAAGATCCATGTGGTAGTTCCTGAGAAATCGCGATAACAAAATTTCAAGGGGAAATCCAAGATGGCCACCTGGTGGCCATATTGGATATTCAAATTGGACTAAAGTACACAGGTTGTACAAGTAGACCCAAAGGGGAATCGGTGTATCAAATTTGAGAAAGATCAATGCAGTAGTTCCTGAGAAATCGCGATAAGAATGTTTCATAGGGAAATCCAAGATGGCCACCTAGTGGCCATATTGGATTTCGAATCGAAGCAGAAAAGGTATCTTGCACAACTAGACCTCAAGGGGAACCTGTGTACTAAATTTGAGAAAGATCCCTGCAGTAGTTCCTGAGAAATCGCGATAATGTTTCATCGGGAAATCCAACATGGTCGCCTGGTGGCCATATTGGATTTTTGAATCAGACTACAAAAGGTATCTTGCACAACTAAACTCCAAGGGAACTTGTGTACCAAATTTGAGAAAGATCCATGCAGTAGTTCCTGAGAAATCGCGATAAAGTTTCATAGGGAAATCCAAGATGGCCACCTAGTGGCCATATTGGATTTCGAATCGAAGCAGAAAAGGTATCTTGCACAACTAGACCTCAAGGGGAACCTGTGTACTAAATTTGAGAAAGATCCCTGCAGTAGTTCCTGAGAAATCGCGATAATGTTTCATCGGGAAATCCAACATGGTCGCCTGGTGGCCATATTGGATTTTTGAATCAGACTACAAAAGGTATCTTGCACAACTAAACTCCAAGGGAACTTGTGTACCAAATTTGAGAAAGATCCATGTAGTAGTTCCTGAGAAATCGCGACAACAAAGTTTCATGGGGAATGGCCATATTGGATTTCGAATCGAAGCAGAAAAGGTATCTTGCACAACTAGACCTCAAGGGGAACCTGTGTACCAAATTTGAGAAAGATCCATGCAGTAGTTCCTGAGAAATCGCGATAAAGTTTCATAGGGAAATCCAAGATGGCCACCTAGTGGCCATATTGGATTTCGAATCGAAGCAGAAAAGGTATCTTGCACAACTAGACCTCAAGGGGAACCTGTGTACTAAATTTGAGAAAGATCCCTGCAGTAGTTCCTGAGAAATCGCGATAATGTTTCATCGGGAAATCCAACATGGTCGCCTGGTGGCCATATTGGATTTTTGAATCAGACTACAAAAGGTATCTTGCACAACTAAACTCCAAGGGAACTTGTGTACCAAATTTGAGAAAGATCCATGTAGTAGTTCCTGAGAAATCGCGACAACAAAGTTTCATGGGGAAATCCAAGATGGCCGCCTGGTGGCCATATTGGATATTCAAATTGGGCTAAAGTTCACATGTTGTACAACTAGACCCAAAGGGGCACCGGTGTACCAAATTTTAGAAAGATCCTTGAAGTAGTTACCGAAAAATAATGATGACAAAATTTCACTGGCAAATTCAAGATGGCCGCCATGGCAGCCATATTTAAAATCGTATCGACACCGCATGAACAAATTCTGGTGTACTCATTGGAGGGAACATGCGTGCCAAGTTCAGCATAATCGGCCAAGCGGTTTCAGAGAAGAAGATGTTTACGCACGACGGACGACGGACAATCAGGCCATGACATTAGCCCATCGGGCCTTCGGCCCAGATGAGCTAAAAAGTGTCAGTCGTGTTACATTAATATACTAGGAGTCGACGCTGAAGCCACTCAAAGCTTAGAAATACACTTAAAAATCCCCCTGTCATATATTTGGTAGGCCCTACTAAATCTTTTAGCGGAATATCATAGAGCCTAATTATACATGCCACGTTTTAATAATTACCTCATATTTTAATTGCTAAAACTATCGGTATGATATTTACCACATATGTATGTCTTATATCAATCGAGATGTTATAGATTCGTTCTGCTACTGTATACGTAATAAGTCATATCCCATCGTTCAATGGTGTTTGGTACAACAGTTTTGTACCCGGTGGATATTCATTCCAAAAACGGACCATATTGTTAAATCAATATACACTTTGACAACATTATCGACGTACGAAAAGTCTAAGAAGGCTATTATTTTCAAGCTTATTTTACGCATTCCTAATGACGTTAATTGTTTAAAACTGAAGACACAAAATCGTATACACATTCAAATCAAAAGAAAGTAACAGCACGTAATCATTGTACGTTTATATTGTCCAATATGTATTGTGAACGAGTCTTTATGTATGGATTCATTGCTCTTCTCGTTTCTGATACTCAATCGAATCTAATTTTATCAATGCTGTTTCACTTTAAATATTTTGCTATAAAAATACTTGTTTCATTTCCATCGTTAAAATTATCAAACAAACGAAACTGATTTGACAAGGTAAGATCTTAACAAGAATCCCAAAGAAGCAGTACCGATACATTTCTCAACATTTATCAACCAATCCGGAGGTAGTATTTCCTGACAATCTGATAAGGCATAGTTTCCCGCTTCAGATGTCTTCTGCTTGTTATGCAGTCGTATACATGTAAATCGTTAGAGGCCACATCCATCCTTGCTAGCAATCTTGATTTGGGGTTGAATAGACCGATGGGTCTAATATTTCCGAAATATATATAATGCTCAAATGATATACATACATGCCTGGGGGAACTATTACTTATTGCATTTTGAGATGTCATTGAATATATCTGTTTACACCTGTGTCATCGAGAAAGTGCAAAAATATGAGCATATTCCTTGTCTGATTCGTGAGTGAAATTCTGCCATGATTACACGGTAGATGTGTCGAATGTTTTGTCATGACAACATATGAAGGGAAATAGAAGCATCAACCATATGGGATTCATCAACAAGGCTTTTTTCTGTACCGACAAAATTCAATATTTCCAAATACAAATCAGCTGGGCCTTCAGGCAAACTTGTCGATCGTGATATGCAGATTTTCAACGACCAGGAAATAAAACGGAATACAGAACTTACACTACGTTGATTTCAAAATAAAATTTTGAATGACCAACACGGAATTTTCAGACTTTCAAGGTTTCTTCTATTGATATTTCAGTACTCATTCACCCGGAAATTACGCCTGTTTTCATCAACAGTGAAGTTATTACTAACCATTTGAAGATTTAAATGTGGTGGGAAATTTTCTTCAAAATTGATTTCAATTTTTTGTATTATCCATCCGATCCCCTTGGTTATAGGATAGGCGTTACTGGAAATTTGCTTGAATATGTTTTACATGGCAGTGTGACTAACGTCACAGGACCTACGAAGTAGGGTTTGATATGATTCAAGTGTATACTCGAGAGATGACTGGGGGGCCCTATGTGCTACCGTGAGAGAATTTATATAGCAGTCTCTAATTGACAGTGGATACTATTAACTTTCCCAGATGTCACCGCTGGTGAGTCATTAGCGTAGTAACTATTATCACCCTCAGTTCCTATTACACTGGACACTTATCAGCCCAGCAGTACAGCACGAGATCACCCTTCCAAGTCTTGACCGGGCTCAAAGTCGCTGAACTTCGTTGATTTTACGGGAACCGGTGTGTCCAACGTGATATGCCGTGTCAGGGAACCTTCAAAAGTCAGAGTGAAACATACAGCCAAGGGTTCCCGATGGGCATGACAGTGTACTCGCTGAGCCATCAATGCTTATCCCTTATGCACGTTCATGCCAAAAATCAAGGTTCTAATGTCAACGGTTCTCCTTATTTTGCCGACGAAAGGATTCGGATGGACTGACTGACTGACTGACTCACTCGCTCGCTTACTCACTCACTCACTCACTCATTACCGGACAATTTGCAAATGGAAGCCTACTTCGTAGGAATATAGGCTACTTTCGTTTTCTACCTTTAGTAGAGCTGATAAAAATATATATGTCTTGTAGAGGAGTATAATATCCACTGTACACGTAATTATCACATACAACGACGGCTAATATATTGGTTTGAATATTACCAAAACCCGACTTTTTGCGTGAACGACCGTAAGCCTACAGTCGACCAATACTACACTGGATCGACGGTATGATCGACACAAGCCTTGGTTAAAAATTTCACTGGGTTAGTACCCCCTGATTCGGACGGTAATTTTTGAACATGAGAAATGAATAATCAATCTTATTAAGAAGGATACCCATATAGAAATCGCTAATCCTAAGACATTATACCATGTGTATCGTGAATTTTAAGATATTTTTGTCTGTCATTTATTTTGCTCATGGCTTTACTTAGGGATCCTCAGGCGTATAAGCCAGTCTAAATCCGAAATGTCATACGGGATGCCTTCGGTATAACAGACGTTATAAATTTACTGCAGAATACCCATTAGCTTTGTCCATATTTTCTCGGAAATAAAAATGAATCTACATATAGAGCCATATATCTCTCGATCCTATATTAAATATGTCTGGTGAACGTCCTCAGTGGGACAATACTAGCCAGGATTAGATTCGAGTCAGGATGAGGATAATAATTAACTGAAATGACAAGGATATAAATCCAAATATACATTGATGATGTTTTCGCCGTTCACCTTCAAATATCAGACGTTACTCTGAAGATTTTCATGGTCGTATGTCTTCGTGAGATCGAAGGATCGCATAATAACTGACTTGAGCAATACGGTGGACCGCGACTGTCTTTCAATATTGGCGAAGGGATGGATATAAATCATGGATTAGAACACATTGGTGATGCAGCACTTCAGAAGAGTTCAGTGTTCGATGTCGACTGAGTCATTGAACAATTGTCCATCGCTTCAAAGTGACCCACCAGTTCATTTCAGTATGCTCATGGTATTGCTTTGGTATATGTACATAAAGTGAATACCGATACCTGGGTACAGCGTCAAGTAGGTACTTGAGCAAGCATCCATATTTCATCAAAATAAATTAGTTTCGTTTCTACCGTGTTAAATGTATAGTATCTCTCTCGTCACATTTAAGGAAACTATGGAATTACAGGACAGACTCACAGCTAGAATGACAATCCAACAATTGCCGAACAAGTGCAGGTCACTGTCGGTATCACTGTCTGGTATCAATGTATAGCAGAGCTTTCACCATTGGGAATCTGTATCTTAGTTAGCTGTTATCTATATTTCCCTAGGTAAGAAAACGAGGATCAATTTGAAACTGTTCGATATTTGATTAACAAGGCTGGTGAAATTACCCTAGGTCAGTTCTGATCTTTGTGGCGGTTGGAGCTCAGAACATCAACACTATAAGCTTCTTATCCCACAGTCCCACAGGCTCTCAGATTCAGAGATGACAAAAAAACAAAACAGCGTCGACTGACATCTGAAATTGGGCTTGCAGTCGGAATATTTGTCTGTGGGGTCTTATGACTTATTGTCAGTACACCGGCATCGTTTTTCACCGCCCTTTTAACGTTGCGTTTAGTTTTTTGCTTGTATATGGCGAGACTTTGCTGGTGAACGTTTCATTCCCGTGGCTTGCCTTCTGTACAAAATCATTGCGAGTGTAGTTTTATGATGGTGGAGAATGAAGGGCTTGATCAACGTCGGGCGTCACAGGCATTGCTCTGAATACGAACTTGCATTCTATAAATACTCCCTCGTTTTGGCCGTTTTTTTCTTCTGGCGGTCAAATAGGTAAAATCATTTCCCAACAGATGACTTGGTATGGCTATTACATTGCCTCTCTGAAAGATTTGTATCTAATACCGCTCAAGCCGTGCTAGGGGCCGTGTGGCCATGTCATTCAAGATGGCCATATATGAACAGCTACAATAAAAGCGTGACTGGGATACAAATCATCACAGGGATCAATTTTGGTTGAAGATGTCATATTTTAAATCTGTGCTAAAATGTGTAGGCCCTCTACGAAAAGGTAAGAAATAAATAAAATAAAAAATAAATAAAGCAGACAAAAGCCAAATTTCAAACGTTATTCAACGGTGAATTACGTCACTTTTGATATATTTGCAATGTTTTTGTACTCAGCCATTCGTGAAATTGAATAAATTAATTTGTGGCTTCACAACTGTAACAGCTAAATATGGTTAGTTTTTATTCTAAATTTGTTTTTATTAGCCTTTCATTGTGATTAGTACCCGCGATCGAATATCGTCTGCTTGTCAGAAGTCAAGGAAAACGCGACTGTCCTTCAGGAGGTCATTCATATTTCTGTTCGAGGAAAATTCGATTTGTTAGTCTAAAACTTCGGTTATGTATAACGACATCAATTGACATAATCAAACTTCAGCTATAAATGACGACATATAATTGACATACATCAGACCTATGTAAAATCTTCACAGATATACAAATCCCCAGATACAAAACTCGTGAGTGAAATTCTACTGCCATACTTTAGGACCCTATATTCACATATAGCTACATACCGGGAGTGCATCTCCAAGGGCTCTTTCACAACGAACCCAAGTAAAAAGTATACCGAAAATAGATGAAATAGTGATCCGGCAGTACAAGTTTTGAATTCTCTGAATACCGACACCTGGGCAAACCGACCAACCGACTAGATATGGGATCAAACATGCATGTGTATAAAAATTATGTAGTTTCGTTACTATACAGTATTAAATGTATAGTTTCGGTCTCGTTACAGGTCAGGAATCCTATCGAATATAAGACAGACTGACAGCTAGAATGGCAGTCCAAACAATTTTCTGAGCCAGTGAAGTCATTTAACTATTTGGTATCGATGTATGACACTATTGGGAAGCTGTAGCTTAGTTAGATATTATCTCTATATTTCCCTAGACAAGAAAACCGGGATCATTTTGTGAAACTGTTTGATATTTGGTGGTGAAATTATCATAGGACATGCAGTTCTGATCGTTGCGGCGGTTGGAGTCCGGAGCATCTACACTTAAAAGCTTTGTATTCCATAGACAGTCGAACTTGTACCTCGTAATATTGGTATCATGCTAAATTAAGAGATGCTTGCAGATAACAGCCGTTGTTCCTCTATTTTTTTACATTATAAGCTCTCGAGTGTCCAAAATGAAAGAAATCAGCGTCGACTTACGTTTCAAATTGGGTTTTCGCCTGTTTTTGTATACATTTTAGCATGATTTTTTTAATCTATCTGAAATATGACACCTTGTACCAAATTATTTTACTATGCAATGCCACGGGAACATGGTGACATTGAACCGATCTGTTTTGGTTCAAGATGTCATATTTCAGATCCATGCTGAAATGTGTAGGCCACCTACGAAAAATTAAAAAAAAAACGTTGAAAGTGGAATATCGAACGTTATTCAATGATGAATTACGTCACTTTTGACTCTGACACATTTACAATATACAACTTTGGGTATTTTTTTCTGTAAGAAATTGAAGAATTTCGTGCATAATTAAAGAATTAGATATTAGCTTCACAAACGCTACAGCTAATAGAAGTTTCGTCTATATCTAAACCTAGATACTCCCTTAATTGCGATTAGTACCCGAGGTCGAATGTCCTCTGCTTGTCAGAATTCAAGGAACACGAGGCGGCCCAGCAGGGGGTCATTCATAGTTTTGTCCGAGGGAAATTCGGTTTGTTAGTATTAAATTTCAGTTAAAAATGAGGACATCAGTTGGCACGCAACATACCCTGTAAAATCTTCTCAGATAAACAAATCCCCAGGCAACAAATTCGCGAGTGAAATTCTACGAACATAATTTAAGATCATTTAGCTACATTTCCCTACATACATGGGAAGTTCTTCAAAGGCTCATTCATAATGAAGCCAAGAAAGATAAGCATGCGGGGTATCATGGATTTTTCGTGTGCCATTGTAATCGGACATTTTTTTGCCAGTCGCGGTTCGTAAATTTCTCGATCGAACTGTAAGCGTCAGATAGGGCATCCAGTCGCTGTTCATCAAGAATACCCACATCCATAATTCACCCTATATCTATTCACGAGGCAAAATGGAGTTTTATCGAAACAACAGGTCATCACGATATAGCTTTCATTTTTAAAGCATTTGATTGGTTAATTCAAATTTTGATTTTCATTGACCTGTGGAGAAACCCGAAAGAAAATTCAGCCAGATAAATAATTTCTGCGAAAGTTGATTACTATAGCCTAATTCAAGCAGGTTTACAAATATAACTATATGAACACAAAGTTTCTTGACGATATAGAAGCGTGTAGTCCGTCATTCAATATTCAGCCGTCGTTCATTAAAAATTTCCACGTCCACAGCCTTGAAGACCCTAGCAAGTTAATTCAACAGGATAGAAAAATAGCAGGATTGAAATTTCGACAAGTCGATATTTCTGTTTCACCTAGATTAGGTAGAAAATTCGAGTTCGGCAGTGACCATGGTAAGTCCATATCCATTTTTTTCCTAATTTCAATCACGAAGAAACTCATGAGAAATACGCGCGAAGTTGTTAATAGTTTAAACAAATTGTTTATCCGTTAACGAATTCTTGATTTCAACTGCCAACTTCTAAATGTCACTAAACTTGACTCAAATTTCGATTCAAATTCAAAATAAGAGGCAACATGATGCGATAGAGGCGGTTTTGAGGACACCCACATCCTACAGAGGGGCCTATCGTGCATAGATATTTCGCAACCGATAACAGGCAGCGATCGACATTTGAATGCATGCATTCTCACGGCCTATCGGCTTGTCGCCCCGACAACGGAATATATCTCGGGAACGCCCACGTTCATAAACAATTTTAAATAAAACCAAAACCTCCGTCCTTATAAAATAGGTTACGAGAAATAAGGATTACAATAAGGATTGAGAGATAGAATGAATCAGTCGTCCGAACATATATACAGACAGAAATCATCTTCAAACCATTATTTTCAGTCGAGTACGGATAATTGTTTTAATTTTGGGGTGATATGGAAATGCTCTGTTCACCTATCATTTATTAGCTGTCTAAATATAGCAAGGCTCGCTTTCGAAAGCAGAAGAAAGACACTAAACTGTCTTTGGTCAACGAAACTTGAATAAAATATTGGTAACGATCGATCCAGACAGACTCGCATGCTTGTTTTCATTTCTACGGACGAATTTGTATGGCTTGACCGGAGGTTTATAATGAACAGGTGGAATAGGTAACGTCTGGATGGCAAAACCATCACAAAGCAACTGTTAAGCTAAATGTCTAGACGTTGCTTACTTCCACGATAGCCCCACCACAGACGTATATAGTAATTCAATAATACGATTTTCCTCAGAGATAATCACAAATGGTAATAAGCATTCATCGATTGATTTCATTTCCCTTAGCCCGACATTGATTTGACATTAGCTATATTGGAAATGTCTTCTAACGCACGGTGTCACCAAGACACATATATATGGGGAACAGAAATCGGAAGTTTGTTATACGATGTCTGGTGTCCGTCCACAGCTTGAATGGAAGCGGAGAAATACGCTTGAAAATCTCCTGACATATTCCTATCGCCTAACCTCATATCAAGAGTCTAATTATACATGATACGTTTTAATTATAACGTAACACCCTAACAAAAATATTTAGCTTTTATTTTAATCAGACAATTAGTTCATTTATTCTTTTTCTGTTTTGTCCAAATCTATGTGGTTTTGATCATATCTTTATGCCATATTAATCGAGAAATTATAGATTCGTCCTTCCAATACATCATATACTCAGCTTGCAATATATGATGGGGAATCAGTAATGTTTCGTACGTCATTAGCATAACCCGAATATTCGGTCCAAAAAGAGTCAATCATGTTAAATCAACATACTAGTAATCGAAACTGAAGTCACTGAAAGCGCGGAAATACGCCTGAATATCCCTCTGACATATATTTGGTACTAAATCGTCGGGCATCATATCATAGAGCCTAATTATACATGACACGCTTTAATTGTTACCTAATAGCTTGCTAAAAATATATGTATGGTATTTACAACATCTGTATGCCATATCAATCGAGAAACTATATATAGATTCGTTCTGCCATTGTATGTAATATATCAAACACCCATCCCTCTGTATGATAGTGATCAATAATGTTTTGTATACCAGTTGTTTAAAATGTGGATATTCATTACAAATATAGATCCTTGTGTTAAATCAATATATACTCTAACAATATAATCGATGTATGGAAACTCTAGGAATTCCATTATTTTCAAGCCTGTTTCATGCATTCATGAAAACGTTAATTCTTTTAACTTGAAATCACTACATCAAGTTAAATATCATAACATACACACATTGAACATGATACATCGAGCGTGAACGGAGTTTTTATATCGTTCTATTTTTTCGATCCTGACATTTAAATCAAATGGAAGTAACAGCACGTAAGTATCGTATGCCTTTCTGCGTTGTCCATTGTGTATTGGGAAATATTTATATATATATTGCTTGTTCTTTCCGATGTTGTTTTCTAATGTAATTTGATGTACTGTCGTCCACATCTTTTTGAATATTAAAGTTCCAACATTTGTATCATTTGCATTTGTGGTTTTAATTATAGCAAATGAACGAAACTGATTTGATAAGTTAGACATTGACGAGATTCGCAGAGAAACAATATACGTCTTTCATGATCCATCAAACAATCCGGATGTCAGCATATCCCGCCATGTTGATAATGCACAGTTTTCCGTTTCAAATTTCGTCTGCTTGTCATGTAATCGTATACCTTTAAAGGTTAAATAGACTGATCGGTCTAATATTTTCCGATTCATATATAATGACCAAATGTTATCCACACATGACTGGAGGAACAATTACTTATTGCATTTCGGGGTGTCATTCATTCTATCAACTTACAGACGCTTGCAATATATCCACCTGTGTCATATAGAAAGTTAAAAGTTGTAGACATATTTCTTGTTTGGTTCGTGAGTGAAATTCTACCATGATTACATGGTAGACATGGCGCAGCTCTCGTCATGACAAAATATGAGGGGAAATAGGAGCATTAAAACCATATGGGACTCATCAACAAGAATTTTTCAATATTTTGTTAAATTCAATATCTCCAAATGCAAATCAGGATGGCCTTGAGATAAAAATGTTGATCGTGATGTGCTGATTTTCAACAATCAATAGAAGGAATACAGAAATTTCAAATTTTGTATTGTTGCTATTTCAGTACTCAATCAGCCGATAAATGACGCTTTTTATACATCAATATTGAAGTTATTAGTAACCACTTTGGATCAAAGCCTTACCCAAGAACGAGGGACACGACAGAGGCTTGTCTCATTCCGGAATGGCTCACCGTTTAACCTTAAAATAAATAAGGAAGATCAAATTTAACCACTGATAAAAACCTTTGATTAAATTTATTTAATTACCGAGCAATTTTGTGATATATTGCAGTGATTGTTTAATTCTTCGAAGTCTTAAAGGAAACTCATCTGCTTCGACATATAAGCTTTCTTTAAGGGATGTTCTGAACGCTCCAAGGCAAAGTCTTAGTCCTCGATGGAGAATAGGATGTCGCTTTGCCAAGTTTGACTTGCTTGCACCGTTGTAAACAATAGAGCCATAATCAACTTTCGAACGAATAAGTGATCGATATAAATGGGGAAGCGTTTGCTGATCTCCTCCCTACTTATAGCTGGCAACCACCTTCAACAAATCAAGAGCTTTCGTGCACTTAGCTTTCAAGCATTTTATATGTGATAAGAACGTTATTCGGTGGTTAAACAATATTCCTTAGAATTTAACCTCTTTTATTACTTTCATCTCAGTTCCATCTAATGTAAGTACTGGATTATTTTTTGTGCTGGAAATACTTTCTGCAAAAGTGTATACAATTTGTCTTAGCTCTGGAGAATTTGAAGTCATTTTCTAGACCCCATTTCTGAATTCTATTTAGACAAAGTTGTAATGTTCTCTCAATATTGTGTATACTTTTTCCACTGCAAGAAATGTCGGTAATCATAAGACAGTATACCATGTGTCTCGTAAATTTTAAGATAACTTCTAAGGCCTAATTTGTTTTGTCTTTGCCGGACATTTATTTTGCTCGTGGCTTTATTTGGGGTTTCTCAGGCGTATACGCCAGTTTAAATCTGAAATGTCATACAGCATCCTTCGTTAACAGACTTGATAAATTTACTTTTTATACAGAATGCTCATTAGCTTTGTGCATAAGTGGTGTCTATATTTTCTCCGAAATGGAAATGCATCGACATATAGACCCATATATCGCTCTATCCTATATTAAATCTGCCCGATGCGCATCCTTAGGGGAAAAATACTGAACTATTCAAGCCAGGATAAGGATAACAATTAACTGAAATGACAAGGATATAGATCCAAATGTACATTAATTATGTTTTCGCCGTTCATTTTCAAATATCATACATTGCTCTGATAAATTTCATGCCTGTATATCTTCGTGTGATCGAAGTATCGCACAATTATTGACTTGAGCACCATGGTAGACCGCGACTGCCCGTCAATATTGACGAGAGGAAATAAACCGTGGACTAGAAGAACTTGATGATGAAATACTGAAAGAGTTCAGAAGACATCGTTAGCGACCCAGCATTTCAGTTCTGTATTTTCGTGGTATTACTTTGTTATATTATTAGTTTTTTCAGGTCCCCCCCCCTTTCCGGTGTATGGAAAGTAACGACCCTTTCTGAAACTCGTACACCCTGATGCGTCAGGCAACGGTGTATTGGTTTCAGGGCGGGTCATAACTTTCCAGACACCCTTGGATGAAACCTGGATAACGAATTTTTATCCCTCAAACCATTTTATCTTGAAACAAAAATATTGAAAAGGTCTATCATTTAGAACCAAGGGTACAACGGGCAAATTTCGCGAGTCATTTCTGTTACGAAACTGTCCGCATTTTGATACTTCACTGCGAGAAACGCCCCACAACACAATCAGCTTTCGTTTGGAAACCGACTTTTATTATTGGAACAAATGACACCTTTTGCTGAGTTTTATGTCGGAAACTTCTGTGAAAATGATGCACTATGACTTTATCCTGTTAAATTTTGACGAGTAGGCGAAAGTTATTCCATAAATATTGAGATATGGTCAGCATTCTCAACAGAGAATCATGCCTTCGTGATAGTGAGATCACGACTCTCAGGTAAGTGTGAGCCCTGTCACTAAATTTCAGCGAGGCTCCCTCTTACATCATCGCTCCAATGAAATTTTTCCGTCTTTATTAACAGTCAACATTCAATTCAAAATCTGAATCACTTGAACGGTGTAGTTACGTTACCAACGTATGCGACTTGATCTCCTTTTTTACTCATGACGATAACGCGTGACCTTATCTGTGGGATTTTAACAAAATTAACAGCGACTGTGTTAATTATTTGAAGGGATTGGTGAGCAAATTTTTGCAATCAGTTGATGAACCTTACTGAATACAACAACAATGGTGGAAGTCAGCCAAAAATCTATTAATCTTAACCGAGAAATTATCTAGAGGTTCCGCTTTGACCCTTGAGTTGCCGCTTTGGCATAAAGCCTATGCTAGTTGTCTCCCCCAACCTCTCACCTTGCCTTGAGTAGGCGCATTATTTAAGGGAAAGTGCTATAAAATGTATGTAGCAATAAGCATCCTAAACAAAGCTGCGCATCTGAAAATATTAATTGCGAAGAGTCGATTTTCATTGTTGCAGTAGCTCAGTGAGGAGTCGAGATTCATATAGCAATGGGTGGATTTCCGACACCTACAGCGCCCAACCAATGCGAAAGACATGTAATTGTGAAGCATCAATCATTTCTAAACTGATCACATTATAGGAAAGATGCAAAACATACAAGAGGCACACCGAAAAAATACAAAAAAGAAGTTTCATGCATCTGCCTTCAGTAGTTTCCAAGATATGGGAGTGAATGCAAATTGGAGAGAAAGACAGCAGCACATTTTGCATGAACCCACGCATGCACTCAAATCAAAACCTAATAGGATCACAAGGCCATTCCAATGAAGTTTTCATCCAAGTTTGTGAAATTTCATCCAGTAGTTCTCCACATACCTTGTAGAGAAGAGTAGACCTGTACATACATGTAAAAAGGACGGACATCAGAAACAGATGGATGCACGCACACACACCAAAGCCTAATCAGAGGAGGAGGCTATCCCAATGAAGCTTTCATCCATGTTTGGTAAAATTTCATCCAGTAGTTCTCCAGATATCTGCAGACAAAGTCTGTATATACATGTTCAAGTAGATGGACGGACTGACGGACAGTGGACACGGATGAATGCACGCACACACACCAAAATCTAACCAGATGAGGGGGCTATCACAATGAAGCTTCCATCCGAGTTTGATGAAATTCTGTCAATTAGTTCTCCAGATAGCTTGCAGACAAAGTCTGTATATACATGTACAAGTAGATGGACGGACGGACGGACACCGGACACGGATGAATGCACGCACACATACTAAAACCTAATCAAATAAGGGGGCTATCCCATTGAAGCTTCCATCCAAGTTTGGTGAAACTCCGTCCAGTAGTTCTCAAGATATCTTGCATACAAGGCCTGTATATACATGTACAAGTAGATGGACGGACGGACGGACGGACACCGGACACAGGTGAACGCACGCACACATACCAAAGCCTAATCAAATGAGGGGACTATCCCAATGAAACTTCCATCCAAGTTTAGTGAAATTCCGTCCAGTAGTTCTCAAGATATCTTGCAGACAAGGTAAGGGGACAGACAGACAGACAGACAGACATCCACCCATCAATCCAGACAGACAGCACAGACACTAGATGTCTCCCCCAACATAGTTGGGGGAGACATAATTAAGTATGGCTGTTTTGCCGTTCATTAATAAACGACAGGGGCACGTTTGCGCAAGGGAGACGACTCATAGTGCTGATTAGGAAGAAAGAGTTCGCCAGTTTCTCGCGTTTCTACACACAGTTATCACTTAGTTGATGTCAAATTCGACGGGTAGTTTAGTAATATTACGGAGAGACTAATATGTGCAGCTTAGCTCCATCATTTGCTGGAAAGTCTTACTGGTGGTTGACCGGAAGATGATACGCAGAAATCATACACGCCTACTCACCTCCAAAAATGGCTACTACACCCCTAGAGCCTCTTCTCGTAGTAGAGTGTCTCGCGGGACTAGAATGATATGGTAAACTGAAGTTTCGATTTCCCGTGAGTTGTTACCTCCGTCGATCAGACGGAGGTCTAGGAACGCAACGTGAAATCTCCCGCCAAATAATTGTCATATGGGGAACCCACGACTCATAGTATTTCCAATAGGGATCGTCATGGTTCCCGACGAAATCTTGCACTTTTTCTTTGGACACAATTGAAATAATGGGGTTCCCCATTGCAATGCATTGCAGTGGGCCTTGCTTCTGTAGTCGGGTTCCACCTAAATCTCGAAACCAGAGCTATCCGGTTCTGTCCTGCATCCACCGAGAGATTGAACATGCAAAATGGTACATCTTCAGAAAATTTATGACCTATCCCAAAGTTCACAAGATCATTATTGTTTAGCAATATGCAGGCGAAAATACGGTATAATTGACGTAATTCGTTGTTTTCCGCGTTTCAATGGTTGATCTTCAATGCAGAATCTAGGTCAACTAAATTTATAATGTCTGCTGCTTCAAACGAGTAGGCCTACAAGTTCAACGTTCAGTTTTATTTTTTTAACAACAAAACTTGCATAATGTTGGATACAAAAGTACATATCATAGGGCGTGTGAACAGTACTATGTATTGAATGAAGAACAGAAATGCTGCAAATGCCCTGACCTGACCAAGTACATGTCACGCTAAGAACCTGAGATAGGTCATAAATTTTCCGAAGATGTACCGTCTTGCATTGAACATGGCGGCCCTCCAGCTCATGAGCTTGGAGAGACGGACAATGCGATTTTTCGCTTCTTCTCTCCCCCGATAGACTCCATTCCAAATTGAAACTTTTTGAAACCTTTTGGAACCATTTGTGAAAATCTAGGAGGCAGGAAATATTCCCTTTCCACCAGCAAACACGTTATTAGGCTCTATTTCCCGAAATAAAATTTACGGTGGGGAAGGTCACCAAGGTCGCGCAAACCAAGACATGTTGTTGTTTTCCATTTCCGGGTTTGTATTTTGAGTCATTTCTTGTTTCCAAGAGTGTTTCATTACTCCAGATCTATGCGAACATGTTCTATGACATATGTTCTAACGCAGATAGTCTCGTTCCATCGAACTATAGCCAATTAGTCGTTAAATCAATAACCGAACAAAGGGGGCGTGGTCCATATACTTGTAATGTTGTGTAAAACTGTAAAATGCATGTTTTATTTTTCGTTAATTTTTTATTTTGCTGCATGTTTGGGCCCGGAAAAAGTATCCGTAATCTTCCACTGATATATAACGTAGATGGCAAACCTGTCTCATAGTCTGTGAACCCCAAATTGTATGAAAATTCAACGCAAACAACATGTGCTATTTTTCTTTGTTTTTATTCGAAATTCATGTTTACTTTTGGGTCAAATTTATATTTCCATGCTTGATTGAGACTGGAAATGCATTTAAACTTCCACCAGCATGTCCCGTAGCCCATAAGACTTTTACGTGGTCTGCCAAATCAAAATTGTGCGATTTATCAACGCGCAGCACATGTACCAAATTTATGTCTTTGTTATGTAAAATGCAGGTTTGCTTTTTTCTGCGAATTCATATTTTCCTGCCTGTTTCGGACTGGAAAACAATCAATAAAGTTCCGCCAACATGTGTCGTACATGATAAACCTGTCACGTAGTCCGTGAAATCCAAATTGTGTGAAACTTCAACATGTACTATATTGTAGTATTTTTGTGTAATAGTTCGGTTGATTTTTGGGTCAAATTCATATTTCCCTGCCTGTTTCGGACTGCAAAACCATCAGTAAGCTTCTGCAAACATGTGCTGCTGCCCATAACAGTATCATGTAGTTCACAAGCCAAAAAACGTGTGATTCACAGCAACATGTCACATGTATAAGCTTATACATGTACAATGTCATATATGGCATGTTTACTTTTGAATTAATTTCATATTTCCAGTCATGGCATTTACCTGGAGAGCACTGAAAAACTTATGCAGACATGTGCCGCTGCCTGTAACTGTACCACGCAGTCCACAGACCACTAATCCTGCAATTTACAGCGACATAGCACATATACATGTACAATGCTTTGGCATATGTTTACCTTTAAATTTATTTCATAGTTCCAGCCATAAACTTGATGTAAGATACAATAATCTTCTGCCAACATGTTGTAAAGTCCATAAACCTGTCACGTAGGTCATGAAGCACATAAGCATCAGAGTCAGTGATTGGCCACAACCCCCCCCCGATTCCTCAGGAAATAAACATTACGCATGTAATGATGACCGGCAGAGTGATACATGTGTCAATCGGTCAGACATTTTCAAGGATGCCCAGTTTTACCTCAAAACAACCATGCCGGACTTCATTCCTTCTCTCAGAATAATTGGATCTAACTTTTACAAAACCTGCAGCCCCCAATAGCTCCTGGATCTAGACCACATAAATGAAGGGATCTAGTTTATCGGTGCTATGGCAAAAATATCATGTAGAATGGGTTGTGTGGATAATATCAGATTCATGAAAGTTGAAGTCCTGCAGCATGCTCCACAAATATCATCAAAGGTCATACAACTTTCTGGTCTGCGCCAGTGTGGATCTATACTTGTTTTTTTTTGTTTTTTGTTTTTTGTTTACAAAATTATCTCCCTTGACCAGGTGAGGACTTGAATGTGTCAGAAATGATTTAGCTTCTAGAAACAAAGACTTCATTTCCTGAGTACCATGGTGTTATATATTGTTATGATTGGCTTAACTTTAGCTGCTGAAGATATTTCTAATTTGAGGATACTGGGCAATCATACTAAATTTATTTTCATAACTTCATTTATTTTCACAATAAGCAATATAATCGAGATTAGCAAGTGAAGTTTTACAACATAATATAATACGCATCATGGATCTCCTTCAGTTTAGTGTAGACATATATACCCTTGGATATCTGTTACCCTGATTCAGTCATAATATTGTCTGTATTATATTGATGTCGACAAGGAATATACATAATTATTTGATAGTATTATTAATTGTATGTTGTTTATGATTAACATGAACTTTTTATTCGCTGGAATCCAGCCATTTGTTCCATATGGGCAATATTCTCATCAGCCATCACCATTCAATATGAATGTGATACATGTACAAGTCCATGGTAATTGATACATTATGGTGAAGGTGACCTGTAACCACCAGTATACAAAATTATTCCGAGCCCATTGAATCCACACATGATGCCGAGACAGATCAGAACGAAGTGTCGGTAAAATCAGATGTGTTTTGTAGAGGATTCTGTCAATGAGGATGCTATACTGTACACGTACAAAATATGAAGTGTTGATGTGTAGGGCCTATAAAACTAGGCACACAGGGTCTCATTTCTGCCGCTAACGTGTTGATTTGGGTGAGGGTGTCCTCTCATGGGGAGGTGTGGGTGGGAAGGGGCCTAATGTCTCAAGCAGTATTCCAGGTTTTCCATCAATATACTTTATTCCATACCCCAATATTTCAAGCACGTGAAATCAAAGAAATATTATTTGCGGGGAATGTGACTTCCACATTCCTAGCTGGACATGCTAGTGGGGAACCTCACGTTAATTACCATTGGTGAAGTTCACGTCAACAAATGCAAAATTGAGCTTGGCATCCGGCCCTATGTTATTCAGTGATGTACTATTCCCCTACTGACCCTGTTGCCTCGACGGAGGTCTTTGCGCTCATTCAGCGCTTGTTTTTTATATACCCTTTGTAGCAAGACATCAGTCTGGGTGTATGGGTTTATATGACCCGACCATTTAACCAATCACCAATTGAATACAAATTTCCTTGTGAGATAATAAACGTGTATAGACAGTGAACACCTGGGCAAAGCGACCAACCGACTCGATGTCATGCAACGGAGATACTTGAGCAAACATTCATATTTAAAAATATATGTAGTTTCTTTACTATCGTAGTAAATGTATAGTGTCTCTTTGGTTACATAAGGGAAACATGTATGGAACTACCGGATAGAGGACTGACAGCTAGAATGGCAGCTCAACAATTGCCTAGCAAGTGAAGTTAATCAACCATCTGGTATCGATGTTTTACCAGGCCGGGGAAATGAGGACTCTCCATTTTTGGAGGTAGAAAAGTCGTTTTTCTTGAATAACTTAGAAAATATGAACAAATTAGCAATTTGTTCTACATGGCGCCTAAATTGATATATAGTTACATACGTTAATACATTTTGACATTGATAGGATTTTTAGTTAAATTGTTTGAACATATTGAAATGGCAATTTGAAAACAATTGACCGCTTCCTTATCTCCTGAAGTAGATGGGCAACAATTTGTTCAAAGCACGTAAACCAATGTGAAAATATACGAATTTTTGCGCCATTGACAAACAAATAAAAATTCGTTTATATTTTTAAAGTTATTCGAGAAAAACGATTTTTTACCTCATTTCCCCAACCTGATAACAGAGCTTTCACTATTGGTAATCTGTAGCTTAGTTTGCTATTATCTATGGTTCCCTAGGTAAGAAAATAGGGATCAGTTGTGAAACTGTTCGATATTTGATTAACAAGGCTGGTGAAATTAACATTGGCCAGTGCGGATCTCTGTGGCAGTTGGAGCCAAGAGCATCTACACTGTAAGCTTTCTGTCTCGCAGGCAACTCCTACCTCGAAAAAAACACACGGTATTATGCTCAATTATCAGATTAAACTAAAAATTAAGAGAGCGCTTAAGATACTTTTGTGGAGTCAAACTTTATTTCTTCAATTTTACAAAAAAAGAAGAAGAAAAAAAAGTGTTTCGCTAAGAAAAAAATACCCAAGAATTACATTGTAAATTTCTCGTGGTAAACAACAAATATCGGTTCCAATCGGTCCAGACAGACTCACGTGCTTGATCTTATTCCTGGGGACAATGTCTGATGGCCTGACTGGTCGAATAGGAAACGTCTGGATGCCAACTTCCTCACAAAGCAACTGTTAAGCTAAATGTCTAGACGTTACTTAATTCCACGATAGCCCCACCACAGACGTATTAGTAATTCAATAATACGATTTTCCTCAGAGATATCAACAACTGATGATGAGTTGATTAATAGGTGAATTTCTTTTCCCTTCGGCCGACATTAACTGGATTTAGGCTATGACATCTAACGGTTGGTGTCCTCAAGATAAACGTATTCTGTTTATGGAGACTATCAGTAGCTGTGTACATAATGTAATAATCATCCATATTTCCTCAATATTTTAGGGGAACAGGAATCGGTAATTTGTTATACGAGGTCTGGTGTCCGTCCACAGAGATACGCTCCAATATCTCTATATTCCTGTATATACAAAGTCGTCTGACCTCATATCACAGAGCCTAATTATACATGATACCTTTAATTATAACCTATCGGCTAAAAAAATTATTTAGCTTCAGACATTTAGTTGATTTTCTTGTCTTGACTACATCTGAGGTGCCGAGGGAAGCTTTCCTGTTGAGTCATATGGTTTCTCTTTAGTCGCCAGACGTCGTCAATTTTTCCCACCTCTTGCATATCGCTCCAATTTATTACCAGTATATGGTACGATTCTTAGTCCCCGAGGCCCACCCTCTAGCTGTACATGTCTCACGACAAATATATGTAGGTTTATTGTTTTAGTGGGAAATTTAAGCCGTACGACGTCGGGTACTACAGGCTAGTTTTTCTTGGTATTCTTGCATTCACCAGGTTTACCCTCATTGTCGCCGAGGTCACAGCTATGCCCTACGCTATACTCCGCATTGTGGTAGCATGTCTCTGGTGGGGCGAGAATGGTTTACCCTATATGTTGAGGCGTTTACTCCATCGGACGTCCTCGATGCTCATCCGATCTGTCATCACAGCTCTCGAGCTAGCGTATCTAATTCCGTTTAAGCAGGTGCTAGGGGCCGTGTGGAGACTTCATAATATCCACACGAACATCTGCAATAAAAGCGCGGCTGGGATACTAAGGCTACGTCCGAGAATCCACCGTATTATCGGGTCTGAATTTGAGGTGCCGAGGGAAGCTTTCCTGTAGTCATATGGTTGCTCTCTAGTCGCTAGACGTCGTCCATTTTTCCCACCTCTTGCATATCGCTCCAATTGATAACATCTGCATGCTATATTAATTGAGAAATTATAGATTCGTTCTTCCAAAACCTCAAACACCAAGCTTGCATTATGGGGATTAATTATAATGTTTGGTAAGTCATTTGCAGAAACCGAATATTCGGTCCAAAAAGAGTCAATCGTGTTAAATCAACATAGTAATCGAAGCTGAAGTCAATGATAGCACAGATGTACGCCTGAAAATCCCTCTGACATATTTTTGGTATAAATTTGTTATACGAGGTCTGGTGTCCGTCCACAGAGATACGCTCCAATATCTCTATATTCCTGTATATACAAAGTCGTCTGACCTCATATCATAGAGCCTAATTATACATGACACGTTCTAATTATTATCTCACAGCTTACTAAAAATATCTGTGTGGTATTTACCACAGCGGTTTGCCATATATCAATCGAGAAATTATAGATTCGTTCTGCTATTGTATGTAATATATCATATACACATCCTGCAATATATTATGGGGAATCAATTATGTTTGGAACAATACTTGTATATCCGGTGCTTACTCATTCCAAACACAAACCATAGTGTTAAATCGATATATTCTCTGACTCTATATTCAATGTATGAAAAGTTTAGGAATGCCATTATTTCCAAGTTTGTTTTAAGCATTCATGATAACGATAAGACACAAAATCATGCTAAAAATCCCAACATACACATTGGACTATTGAATGATGCATTAAGCGTGAACGATGATTTTTTTGTATGTTTATATTTTTTCGATCCCGACATTCAAATGAAAAGAAAGTAAGAGTCGTAATTATTATACATTTTTATGTACATGTATTGTTCAATATGTATTGTGAAAGAATCTTTAAGGGTTTATTACTTTTGTCCTTCCGATGCTCAATCTAATGCAATCTGATGTATTAACGTTTCCTTTTGACTATTCTTCTATAAAGGAGTTCCAAGGTTTGTGTCATTTGTATTTTGCATTTGTGGTTTCAATCAGCGAACGGACGAAACTGATTTGGTAAGATAAAATCTTGACGAGATTCGCGGAGAAGCATTATACGTCTGCCATGATCCATCAAGCAAACCGGATGTAGTATGTTCTGGAAATTTGATGATGCGTATTATCTCGCTTCAGATGTCGTCTGCTTGTTATGCAGTCGTATAAGTAAAACGCTAGGGGCCACTTCCATCCTTGCTGGCAATCTCGATGTGAGGTTAAATAAACTGATCGGTCTAATAAATTGTATTCATATATAATGTCCAAATGATATCCATATACACGACTGAATGAACCATTACTTATTGCATTTCGGGATGTCAATGAGTGTATCAGTTTACAGACGTTTTTATACACCCACCAGTACTACCATGATTATTACATGGTAGACATGGCGAAGCTTTCGTCATGACAAAATATGAGGGGAAATAGGAGCATCAAGCATATGGGATTCAACAACAAGACATTTTCTTTACCGACAAAATTCAATATCTCCAACTGCAAATCAGCTGGGCCGTGACTTAAATTCGCCGATCGTGATGCGCTGATTTTCAACGATAAGGAAAGGAAACGGAATACAGAAATCACTCGATGTCGATTTCGAAATAAAATTCCAAATGACTAACACAGAATTATCAGCGTTTCAATTTTTTTACTATTGATATTCCGATACTCATTCAGCCGAAAATTACGCTTTTTATCGATCAATAAATAAAGTTGTTACAATCCATTTTGAAGCCAAGCCCATACCCCCAAAAAGAGGAAAACATGCCTGTACCCAGGCTTGTCTCAATCGCATTGACTCACCGTTTAGCCTTAAATACATAGGAGGATAGAATATAACCTGTTATTTCGCACTGATAAAAAAACGTTTGATTAAATTTACTAAGTCAGGGAAATAGCTCAGAATATGTCTGCTTTCCATTATATGTATATATGTAAAGATTTGAATGTGATGGGAAATTTTATTCAAAATTGATTTCAAAGTTTGCAGTGTATCCACCCAAACCCCCAAACAAATTTCTCGTTCGTCTAATCGAACTATAAACGTCAGATACGGCATCCAGCCGTTGTTTATCAAGAACATCCGCATCCAAAATTTACACTACTCATTGATTGAAATTGTTGTTTAAGGACCGCTTTCCATACGGATTTCGCGGCCCATCAACTCAATGTTTTATTTAAATTTCATGGTACATTTCTTAGTTCATTTAAGGTCTTTACAAGCGGTAAATTTTAAAATAAATAGTTAAATAATAAATAGCAATGAGAGAACAGAGGGAGATCATATGTAAATAGAACTAAAGAAGAATCGGCTATGTACAAGTTCGTCGCCCTGCTCACGAGACACAATGGAGTTTCATCAAAACAACAGAGCATCGCCGTATATCTTTCAGCTTTAAAGCGTTTGATAGGTCAATTCAAATTGAAAACACATAGATACAAGCGTCTAGTCTGTCAGTTAGTGTTCAGCCGTCGTTCATTAAAGAATGTCCGCGTCCATAGACAAGCAGGTTTGAAATTTCGACGATTACATATTCTGTTTCACTTGAGTTCAACAGTAACCATGGTGAATCTATTTTCAGATTTCTAATTTTAGCATCAAAGCAGGCTGTGAGAAATACCTGGGAACTAAAACTGGACTTATTTCGATCCAATTTCGAACAGCGACATGACGTGAGAGAGGCGGTTTTGCTGACCCCGACGGGCGGGTCTATCATATAGGTATCTCGCATCCGATAACAGGCAGCGATCGACATTTGAATGCCTGCTGGCGGCCTATCGGCTTGTCGCTCCGACAACGGAAAATATCTCGTGAACGCCCACGAATCAAAATACAATTTTAAATAAAACCAATGGTTCCAAATCCTGATGACGTATTATATCTCTCTCAATCACTTGATGAATTGTGTATTCATTCATTGGCATGCCACGTGATCAATCTAACATCGCTTATGTGACACGAAACCAATTAAACTGTCATTGTCAACGCAAAGTACATGTGCCGCAAGGCGTGAAGTCCTATATATAACCCGATACACCAAATTAAAGCATGCTCTTCCGACTGTGCCAGTCCAGGGACCTCGCGCTGGCAATTACGTTAGGGAGGTGACAGGCGAATTGAATTGTATTACAATATCCACCAGCCATTTAGTTGTCATGGACGTTGGGGGCCTGCTTTGCATCAAGGGATAGACGTGGGATTTTATTATCATGGATGTAGGGGGCCTACGCCATCAGGTTTCAGGACACTTGGATAATGCGCCCGAATCAGTCTACATTAAAACAGGTTATGAGAAAGACGCTTATCAATTAACCGCCAGAACATTCATAGAGAAATCATCGCCAAACCATTTTATTAAATGTCAAATTTTTCAATTCTATTTTTCAGTCGGGTATGGATAATTATATAGGTGCTGGTGTATTATCGAAATGTTCTGTTCATTCATCATCTATTAGCTGTCAAAATATAGTTATTAAACGCAACATTGAAAGAGTGGTGGAAAACGAGGCCGGCATACTGAAAAAAAAGAAGCCATATGACCACGAAGACAAATATTTATAAAATCATGACAAGAATCGAAAGTGATCACTGTGATGATTTGTATCCCAGCCACGCTTTTGTTGTAGCATTAAATCTCGCTTTCGAAAGAACAAGAAAGTCACCGAAATGCCATTGGTAAACGAAACTTGAATAAAAATATCGGTTCCAATCGGCCCAGACAGACTCGCATGCTTGCTGTTATTCCTGGAAACGATGTCTTATGGCATAACTGAAGAAATTATATTGATTTATAATGGATAGGTCGAATAGGAAACGTCTGGATGCCAATTCCCTCACAAAGCAAGCTAAATGTCTAGACGCTGTTTACTTTCATGAGATTAGTGATTCAATAATACGCTTTGCATAGAAGATATCATCAGCGCGGGTAATAAGTTCATTCAGGTTCCTGTTGCTTCAATGCATTTTGCTGAGAAGCAACAGGAACTTGACAATGTGATGTCTAGCACTGTAATATCACTTGTCTTTATTGCACCATGTAAGCGTCTTGTCTGTGTCTTGTGCGCTGTCCTTAAGTGTTTTATAGGGTGGATGGAGGGTGTCTTGTTCCATGCTGCTTCAAAGATTTCTTCTTTGAAGTAGCAGGAACACAACTGGGCTGGGTGGTGCTTAGTTGGTTCGTCGTGATATAGCTGAAATATTGTTGAAAGCGACGTTAAATTCTATTCACTCACTCACTCACTCATTCTTAAATTGATTCCTTTTCCCTTCGTCCGACATCGATTGGACTTGGGCTATATTGGAAATGTCATCCAACGGTCGGTGTCTCCAGGGGTCGATTGTTCGACCGGCGATTCAACTAACACCGCTATTAGCGCCAAACCACTATTGAAGTTAAACCTTGGATTAGGCAGATTTAATCCTGTATTAGCTCTAAAAGCGCTTCGAACAACCGGCCCCAGGATGTTAAGACTATACTATTTACGAAGACTATATGTATCTATGTACATGTTTTACTTATTTAATATACTATATTAAAAAGTTTTGATATCTATTTTAAATACATATTATCAACAGGTCAGTTTGAGAGGAAGAGCTAGCTAGAGCAATGGAAGACTCAATATTTTCAAAATGCAAATTAGATAGGCCGGAGTTAAAATCATCAATCGTTGTGTTCCGATGTTCAACGACCAGGAAACAAACGGTATAATATCGAAATTACACCATGTCGATTGCGAAATAAAAAAAAATTTCAATGGCCAACATGGAATTTTTAGATTCTTAAATTTCCTCAATGATATTTTCATTTGAAAACGACGCTTTTCATTTATCAACAATGAAATAATAACTAACCATTTCAGATCAAAGTCGAAATGAACAATCAGTCCATTTCACGAAGGAAAACCCCGCGTGGTTTCCGTATACAAAGGCTGCACGCATATCGTTAAAATTTAAGACATTTACCTTCGAAGGCTCAATTTGTTTTTCTTTGCCTGACCTTTATTTTGTTCGTGGCTTTATACTTACTGATCATCAAACGTAAGCCATGCCATTTAATTTTGAAATTTCATACGGTAACAGACTTACGGTAATTCCTTTTTTTATGCCAGAATGTTCATTAGTTGTGTACACTGGACGATTCCGGCCAGAATCCGAATAACAATTAATTTGAGCGGTTCACCTTTAAATATCAGACGGTGTTCTGAAGATTTTCATGATCGTATATGTTCGTGTGATCGAAGGATCGTATAATAATTGACTTGAGCTCTATGATGGACCGCGAAACGAGTGGCTTACAATACAGTGTGCATTGGCGAGAGGATATAAACCATGAACTAACATGAAGATGAACAACTGAGTTCAGAAGATTTTCCATTCATTTCAACTCATCCGCCATTTCATTTCTGTATTCTCATGGTATTGCTTTGGTACACACATGTACGTATATACGATATCACTCCCCTCGATGCCACGTAATTTAGATACGGAATCGAACACACACATTTAAAAATTATATAGTTTTGATTTTCTAAAGCATAGAATTTGTCTCGTCACAGAGAAGAAAACCTGTAATACACGGAACATGGAACTGTAAGACTATCACTTATCTCTGTGAGTCTGACGGTTGAGTTCAGAGCATCCTACACTATGGCTTTCTATCTCGCAGGCAGCCAAACGTGTACTCTGGAATACCGGTATCATGTTAAATTATCAGATGCTCACAGAGATACCCATCGCTTCTAAATGAGATCAGTTGATACAAGTTTCCCGCAAATTGTATTATGCTTACTCCCGATCGAATGTCGTCTGCTTCTCACAAGTCAACAAGTTAGGCTGGCCACGAAGCGGTAATTCATATTTTGTCTGACGAAAATTCGATTTGTTGGGCTAAAACTTCAGACTCATAATCCCCATTCGTATTCGTATATCGCTTTAAAAAGCTTTCTTCGTCGAATTACAGGCTATAACGATGTAAGATATTCACAAATATACAAATCCCCAGGCAACAAATTTGTGTGTGAAATTCTTATAACATAGTTTAGGATCATTTCGTTACATAGAGCTACATGCCGAGGGAGCATCCCCAAAGACACTTTCATAAGCGCGTCCTTCATCCTACCGTATAGTAAGCCGGTGTGCAAATTTTCGTTTGCCTGATGAGGTGGTGTTAGAAATTGACGTTTCTTTTATCTTTTTTCTTAGGTATGAACAAATTAGCAGTTTTTCCTAAATGGCGCATAAATTGATATATAGTTACATATGTTAACACATTTTGCCATTGATAGGATTTTAGTCAATTTGTTTGAACATGTTGAAATGGAAATTTGAAAAAAAACAATAGACCGCTTCCTATCTCCTGAAGTAGATGGGCAGCATAAAACAGCGTGAAAATATATGAATTTATGCGACATTGACCAAAAAAAAAATGAAAGTTCGTATATATTTTTATTCAAGAAAAACGACTTTTTACCTTCAAAATTTGAGAGCTCTCATTTCCTCAACCTGATAACAGAGCTTTCACTATTGATAATCTGTAGCTTAGTTAGTTATTATTTGTGGTTTCCCTATGTAAGAAAATACGGATCAGTTGTGAAACTGTTCGATATTTGATTAACAAGCCTGGTGAAATTAGCATAGGCCAGTTCTGATCTCCGTGGCGGTTGGAGCCCAAACCATATACATGTCGAAGGCAACCGAACTCGTACCATGGGAAAAACCTGTTTTATGCTAAATTATCAGATTAAACTAAAAAGATCTGCTTAAGATACATTAAGATGCTTCCTATGCGAGACCCCAAATATAGGCGAAACTTTTGTGAAGTCAAACTTTATTTCTTCAGTTCTACAAAAAAGAAGAAGAAAAAAATTTGTTTCGCTCAGAAAAAATACCCAAAGATTACATTGCAAATTCTCTTGGTAAACGACAAATATCGGTTCCAATCGGTCCAGACAGACTCGCATGCTTGATCTTATTCCTGGGGACAAAGTCTATATTGGCCGGACTGGAGAATTTCTATTGGTTTATAATGGATAGGTCGAATAGGAAACGTCTGGATGCCAAATCCCTCACAGAGCAACTGTTAAGCTAAATGTCTAGACGTTGGTTCTTTCATGATAGCCCCACCACAGACGTATTAGTAATTCAATAATACGATTTTCCTCAGAGATATCCACAACTGATAATGAGTTGATTACTAGGTGAATTTCTTTTTCCTTCGTCCGACATTAACTGGACTTGGGCTATGACATCTAACGGTTGATGTCCCCAAGATAAACGTATTCTGTTTATGGAGACTATCAGTAGCTGTGTACATAATGTAATAATCATCCATATTTCCTCAATATTTTAGGGGAACAGGAATCGGTAATTTGTTATACGAGGTCTGGTGTCCGTCCGCAGAGATACGCTCCAATATATCTATAATCCTGTATATACCAAGTCGTCTGACCTTATATCACAGAGCCTAATTAAACATGATACCTTTAATTATAACCTACCTAAAAATATTTAGCTTTTATTTTAACCAGACATTTAGTTCATTTTCTTGTCTTGGCTACATCTGAGGTGCCGAGGGAAGCTTTCCTATAGAGTCATATGGTTTCTCTTTAGTCGCCAGACGTCGTCAATTTTTCCCACCTCTTGCATATCGCTCCAATTTATTACCTGTATATGGTACGATTCTGCTGGTGGACATACCCCAGGCCCATCCTCTAGCTGTACATGTCTCTCGACAAATATATGTAGGTTTATTGTTTTAGTGGGAAATTTAAGCCGTACGACGTAGGGCACTACAGGCCAGTTATTCTTGCATTTACCAGGTTTACCCTCATTGTCGCCCTACGCTATACTTCGCATTGTGGTAGCATGTCTCTGGTGGAGCGAGAATGGTTTACCCTATGTTGAAGCGTTTAGTCCATCAGACGTACCCGATGCTCATCCGCTAACATCAGATGAGTTATTGCTTTGAGCTGATCTGTCATCACAGCTCCCGAGCTAGCGTATCTACTCTCTAAGAAAAGTTGAGTGAAATTTCACTCAAGTAAGAGTGGAAATTCATCCCACTCAAAACTTGAGTGGGATTTCACTCAACTTGAGTTACTTTTCACTCAACTTGAGTTAAATGCACTCAATTTGAGTGACATTCACTCAAGCATAAGAGTGGAAATTCATCCCTATCAAGTTGAGTGAACTTGAGTGGTTTTAACTCAAGTTAAGTGAAAAGTAACTCAAGTTGAGTGAAAAGTAACTCAAGTTTGAGTGAGCAGGTACATTTCACTCAAACTTGAGTGGAACAGTTCGCTCAAGTTTTTTAGAGAGTAATTCCGCTTAAGCAGGTGTTAGGGGCCGTGTGGATACTTCATAATATCCACATGAACAGCTGCAATAAAAGCACCGCTGAGATACTAAGGCTACGTCCGAGAATCCACCGTATTCTCGGGTCTGAATGAGAGGTGCCGAGACGCCAGACGTCGTCAACTTTTTCCACCTCTTGCATATCGCTCCAATTGATAACATCCCTATGCTATATTAATTGAGGTGCTGTACTGGCTGGGCTGATCAGTGTCCAGAATAATAGGAACTGTGAACACTCTCGTGTTCTGGCACATGTAGGCACCGTCGTGATATGACTGAAACAATGTTGAAAACGACGTTAAATCCTACTCACTCACTCACTTAATTGAGAAATTATAGATTCGTTCTTCCAAAACCTCAAATACCCTCAAATTATATTCGGTCCAAAAAGAGTCAATCGTGTTGAATCAACATACTAGTAATCGAAGCTGAAGTCAATGATAGCGCAGATGTACGCCTGAAAATCCCTCTGGCATATTGTGGTAGTAAATCGTCTGTCCTCGTATCATAGAGCCTAATTATACATGACACGTTCTGATTATTATCTCACAGCTTACTAAAAATATCTGTGTGGTATTGATCACATCTGTATGCCATATATCAATCGAGAAATTGTAGATTCGTTCTGCTATTGTATGTAATATATCATATACACATACTGCAATATATGATGGGGAATAAATTATGATTGGAACAATAATTGTATATCCGGTGCTTATTCATTCCAAACACAAACCAGCGTGTTAAATGGGACTCTATATTCAATGTATGAAAAGTTTAGGAATGCCATTATTTCCAAGTTTTTTATGCATTCATGATAACGTTAAGGCACAAACTCGTGCTAAAAATCACAAAATACACATGGAACTATAATTGAATAATACATTGAGCGTGAACGATGATTTTTTTTTTATGTTTATATTTTTTCGATCCTGGCATTGAAATGAAAAGAAAGTAAGAGCACGTAAGTATATCGTACATTTTTATATATTCTTCAATATATATTGTGAAAGAGTCTTTATGGATGTATTACTTTTGTCCTTTCCGATGATCAGTCTAATGCAATCTGATGTGTTATCGTTTCCTTTTGAATATTCTTCTATAAAGGAGTTCCAATGTGTGTGTCATTTGTATTCTGAATTTGTGGGGTTAATTAGCGATCAAACGAAACTGATTTGATAAGATAAGATCTTGACGAGATTCGCAGAGAAGCATTATACGTCTGACATGATCCATCAAGCAACCCGGATGTAGTATGTACTGAAAATTTGATGATGCGTATTTTCCCGCTTCAGATGTCGTCTGCTTGTTATGCAGTCGTACATGAAAGACTCTAGAGGCCACTTCCATCCTTGCTGACAATCTTGATTTGAGGTTGAATAGACTGATCGGTCTAATATATTGGAATCATATATAATGACCAAATGATATCCATACTTGACTGGAGGAAATATTACTTACTGCATTTCGAGACGTGAATGATTGAATCAGTTTACAGACGTTTCTATATACCCACCAGTGTCATCTGAAAAGTTACAAAAATATATAGGCATATTCATTGTCTGATTCGCGAGTGAAACTCTATCATGATTACATGGTAGACATGGCGAAGCTTTCGTCATGACAAAATAAGAGGGGAAAAAGGAGCATTAAGCATATGTGATTAATCGACAAGACATTCTCTGTACTGACAAAATTCAAGATCTCCAAATACAAATCAGCTGGGCCATGAGTTAAAGTCGCCGATCGTGATGCGTTGATTTTCAACGATCAGGAAATGAAATGGAATACAGAAATTACACGATGTCGATTTCGAAATAAAATTCCAAAATGACTAATACAGAGTTTCAAATTTTGTAGTAATGATATTTCAGTACTCATTCAGCCGAAAAATTATGCTTTTTATCGATCAATAAATAAAGTTGTTACAACCCATTTTGGATCCAAGCCTATCCATTATAACGAGGAAAAATTATATGGCACGTCTTACTCCGATTGACTCACCGTTTAGCCTTAAATGCATAGTAGGATAGAATAGAACCTGTTATTTCGCACTGATAAAAAACGTTTGATTAAATTTATTAAGTGAGGGAAATATCTCAAAATATATCTGCTTTCCATTATATATATGTAAAAGATTTTAATGTGATGGGAAATTTTATTCAAAATTGATTTCTAAGTTTGCAGTGTGTCCACCCGAACCCCCGAACAAAGGAAATGGTACGGGAAGGCGGCATTTTGTCCAATACTGTGACGTGGCGCGGTGGTGTGGTTGAAATCGAAGAAAATAAAATGTCCTAAAAATAATTGGTTTTTAACGAAACGGCAAGAGAAAAAATATGTACACAATATGTGAAAGTTTTAGCTCGATTGCGTTATGAGTATATTGTTATGACATGAAATTGAAATCCACAGCATGTGGGTCCGTGTAACCTTGCACAATTCAATTTTCGTTTTTTTGTTTTTGGTTTCTCAAAATCAAAAATTGAAATTTGACCGTCAATTTTCAATTTTCGTTTTTCGTTTTCGGTTTCTCAAAATCAAAAACTGAAATTTGACATTCAATTTTCAATTTTCGTTTTTCGTTTTACTTCGCGCAAAAATGAAAATCAAATATTGAAAATTGCCTCGACTTGTCCGTTTTTCGTTTTTTGATTTTAACTTTGACTCGTCAATGTTAACTGCGCACGCGCAAGACTTATGATGTCACTTTCGGTTCGCGGAGTAGTATGGAAAGCGCAAATCGGATTGTTTAGGCAGGTGTGGAGCATAATATGGGAAAACAGTAGGGGGAAAGATGTGGGAGTTTCACTACACTATAGATCCCTGGAGCCAGGCATTCGAGCTAGAATATAATGGGCCAACTGCGCATGTGCAGAAGCGAGTAGGCAATCGTGCAGCAGGTGTGAAACATTATATGGAGAACAACGGGGTTGATACACATAGGAGTTTCATTAAAGTAGGGTAGTATAATAAATACGTTGGTACCCTAATCACATCTTCATTTTATCTAGCCAATTTCTACGTTCCCACTTCGAACTTCCCTTGATATATCTGGACCCCTTCAATGTTCAAATAACTTTTAAATAGACACGAGACGTCACTCACCTCGAAAACATTTGAAACTCGAAATGGGTCGCACAAGAGCGTTATTGATTGGCTGACCTAATTAGTGGGCACCTTATTAGGAGGAAACACGCCGCTAATAGAGGATGATGTCACTCAACGTGACTTCATTCGCAATCGATGTGTACGTTCTGATTGGTTCTTCTGTCGTTAGTAGGTGAAATTTACACCTCGGATTTTGAACACTGAAGGGGACAGATAAATCAAGGCAGGTTCGAAGTGGGAACGTAGAAATTGGCTAGATAAAATGAAGATGCCTAATCATAACCCCCAAGGGAACTTCCCACGTCGATGCGTTGAAGCGTTTGACACCCACACTTGCGTTGAAGCGTTTTTGACGCTGAACGTTGACGAGCATCTGAACGCTCCAACGATCCAGGTCCCAAAAATAGAGAATGAAGATTGGACCTGAAGCGTTTAAGCATTCAGACGTCTGACATCAAACGTGGCGATTGTGTGCTTGTTTGAAATGGTGGTTTACGGGCCGCATGCATGCTTACTCTTATTGGTATTAAATCTTTGTTGGTATCTTTATAAATAATATATTTCAAATCAATAGCAAATAGCGGTTGTCTGCATGAATGCTGTTCGCTTTTGTAGCGCTCTAAACATCTATTTTTAGAAATGAGAAAATCTAAGACTGCGTTCTGATTGGCTCAGGCCTCAAGGCCAATAACCATTCTGGTGCATCTTCACAAGTCCAGGTAAATCGTGAATCCCCGCACATAGACTGTAGTACTCTCTGTTAATTCAAGATATTAACAGACAGTGATAGTGTACTGTTCCAGCTGTCTCCACTTCAGAGATTGGTCATTCGTCTCCGCCATTTTAAACTAAGACGAGCATTTTCATTGGATCACTATTTATAGGAGCCACCCCAATCTTCATACACAACCACGTGACTGTCTCAGTTGACCGATGACATAGCGCGGCATCGTTTTCGATTTCAAAATCTGGCGTATAACTGGGAAAATGTTGTTGTTGCCGCATCAGCCTATCATTGGCCCTCCGTAGAAGGGTCCAATACTATAGGCTATCCCCGCACAGGGTTTACCTGGACATTTTTGGTGATTCGAGTGAGTTCTTGAGTCGTTGCCTCAATCTCGAACATTTCATCCCCCGAGGTTATTTTGAATTAGCATGTCGGTATCCCAAGCCGGCGGTTTTTGCCTTGATTCTCGATGTCGATTTCAGCCTGACATCAAAGTTATGCCAGCGATGTCACATCTCAAACCGTACAGCTAGTGGATTGAAGTAATGAGCTAGCTGAACCTGTTGAATAATTGGTTTGATTTAGAGGATACCCCTTGATCTTTTTTTTTATCCAGAACTACCGTGTGCAACCAACCAAGGCAATGTATAGATACCCTAACAAATCGATCAATACACTGGCTCCCGAGGATGACCTGGTGGGCCACATGCCTCTCACGCTCCACATCTCTTATACGACACGATTTGCGTTTTCTATTCTACTCGTCGTACCGGAAGTGACATGATAACCCGTCCACATGCGAACTTAACATAGATACGTCAAAGTTAAAATCAAAAAACGAAAAACGGACAAGTCGAGGCAATTTTCAATATTTGATTTCCATTTTTGCGTGAAGCAAAACGAAAAACGAAAATTGAAAATTGACTGTCAAATATCAAGTTTCGTTTTTTGTTTTTGTAATCCCAGAATCAAAAATTGAAAATTGACGGTCAAATTTCAATTTTTGATTTTCAGAACACAAAAACAAAAAACGAAAATTGAAAATTGACGGTCAAATTTCAATTTTTGATTTTGAGATTACAGAAACAAAAAACGAAAATTGAAAATTGACGGTCAAATTTCAATTTTTGATTTGTGATTACAGAAACAAAAAACGAAAATTGAAAATTGACCGTCAATTTTCAATTTTTGATTTTGAGAAACCAAAAACGAAAAACGAAAATTGAACTGTGCAAGGTTACACGGACCGATACTGTCTCAACGCACTATCACATCTTCTGATACACTGTAAACCCATAAATCTACATACATTCTGCTCAGGTTTTTGGGCTGTGAGGATTCTTTTTGTTTAGCTTTATGTAAATGAATTCTATCGGTATCGTATTGGTTCTAATGTTCCATGACGTAAAGGTCATTGTATTGTATGTGCTAAATATAGCTAGAAAGTCAAATGGATTCAACCGTGAGGTGTGATAGTAGTATAGAAAGCGTATTTGACCCCGTATTAATTGCACTCTATCCCATCATGTATTGCGCGGGGTCAACGGGCCCAAAGATGCCCGTGCACTTAATACGGGGTCAAATACGCTTTGACGTCATTAAGACGCCACATTCGGTCACGTGACATTACAGAGGTCATATGCAACGTTTTTAGGTCAACGGGCACAAAGATGCCCTTTCTATTTTGAGGGTCAACGGGCCCGAAGATGCCCGTGCACTTAAAAGTGGGTCAAATGCTCTTTGACATAACTGTGACGTCCCATCCGGTCACGTGGCGCCACAGAGGTCATATGCTATTTTTTAGGTCAAGGGGCCCAACGATGCCTTTTCTATTTTGAGAGTCAACGAGCGTGTGCGATATTTATCGCACGTCATTCTCCGTGAATCGGTTTTGTCTACGTGTTGCTTGTGTGACGTCACAAAGGTCATGCAAATTTTCCAGGTCAATGCTACCGAAGTAGCTCTTTCAAAAGGTCAAGTCACGCGAGTGGAAGTGACGTCACAAGGTCATATACATGTCAAGTTGGAACCTGGCCATAAATTCGAGGGTCAGTGAGAGTGTGCGTCATTCATCATTCAACCATATTACGAATTCTACGAGCCGTCCTTCCGCTTACACCCAAGGTAGGTTTACACGTCTATGAGGATAAAGTCTCCATTGTGGAAAACCATGATGTCTGTGGGTCGGACCCTGAGGCCATATCGAATACGGTTACCCTACATCGTGACAGCTGACCCAAATTTAAACGAGTGTTGTATGGTAAACTGGACGGGAACCTCATCCACATCGAAAACGCCATCCACGTACACCGTGGACCGTTCTTTGCCCGTCTGGGATCCCTGATCCCTAGTCGCTGATCTGTTGACGGCCTTGGAGAAAGTGGGGCCTATTGTGGACCAGGTGTTTATCCCGAACAACCGGTTAGCCGTCCAGTTGCCCTGGGCTCGTGCCCTGAGTGACGCGGCGGCAGAACCCAAATGATCAACCGCGTCATTGGGGGGGACGAGAGGGACTATCTGGTACTCACCTCCGTGACATACAAAGATGTCCTGGATAATCTTAACACCCATAGTCCGCTGTCGGAGGACGACGACGTCATAGATTACCCGACTAGACTCGGTCAACCTAGGATATATACAACGGTTGTAGAACCAGAACATCAGGGAGGAACGTCGACCTCGTTATGAATACACAATACTCTCCATTATCAGTTATTACCATGAAGCGCTGGGAGAAGGTGTTGGATAACCTATGCTATAGTCCCGACAGTCCGGCAGCCTATGATGCATTGTCTGCGTGGGTGGTAAATTTCGGGACGAAAACGGGGACGAATCTCGTAGCTGCATTCAAGGGCATCTTGAGGACTGGGCACAAACGCTTGTATTTGGAAACCGACGAAGGCACCGAATTCCTCAACGGACCGTTCCAACAGTTTCTGAAAGCCTAGAAGGCCTTCTTCCTTCATACCTACAACGAAACCCAGGCTTCTTCGACCTGAAGCAAGGCACACCCGACCACCTTCGACTACGGACCGGTATCTTTCCCGGAGAGACCCACCACGTGTACATGCAACAATAATGTAAACACACCCACAGTGGTCCCGGAGCTAGGGTGTGTATGTGATGATGGGGATAAAAATTTGAAACACACCATTCTTGTTTATGTTATCTCTGTTGTTCACTAATAAAAAGGGTAGGGTTGGGGGTTCCAGCGTTAGTTGAACAGGATTTCTGCTCGAGTATGGAAGCACGCTCCGACGCTCCTGGTACTGAAGACGGCCACACCCGAGTTGGTTCCAAATATTGTACGTGGCGCAACCCCTGCTCTCGTGTGCTGTCTGTGTGAGATTGGACTCAATATCTTAAACGGTAACGTGCCACTGACTCCGGCCCAGAAGGCGAACTTGGCCAAGCATGAGACAGGTCTCCGAACTCTGGTCCAGAAGGGAGTCTCCCAAACACAGAAGCAAAAGATCTTACAGAAAGGCGAGTTTCTCGGAACCATCTTAGCCCCGTTGGCTGCCTCTATGCTAGGTTCATTACTCGGTGAACTCTTCGGTCGACAACGAAGCACAAGCAAAATATGGCTCTGGTGAATCCACGCCTGCTTTAAAGCTTCCAATCGCTCTATCCGATCCCACCTACGTTGAAGACGATAAACACCCTCGATCACGAGATGCAACAGATTCTACAACAACCGGGGTTAAGAGACAGTGAGAAATTACAACAGTACAATCAGACGCTCCAACGGTATATCACGTTCATGGGACAATACAAGGCCACCGACGCAAGCCGGGTGTCAGTCGCACAACCAGCACAACTCGTACCATTTGTCCCACAGCAGCCATTAACAAATGTACCACCCACATCCCCACAGTGGGTCGAAGTCCTGAAGAGTGTTCCGAGTCGTTCAAGAAACTGCCCTGGTATTACAGGCCTGACCTGGAATGATAATGCCGAACTACTGATACAGAACCAGGTGGTCTCCGGTACCCACATGACGGGTTTAGTGAATGACCAGATGCGTCAACGCAGGTCGCACACACACCCTCATGGATGGGAGGTGTTTGCCCAAGGCTTGAAAGATCTGCATGTGCCACAATAATTGGTGGGGAAACCCAGCGCTGGACCTGGATGCAGCGTAACATAGAACAGCGATCGCCGATGCGCGCACCCAGCAAGTCACGACAGACTCGACACCCACGGACTTGAGAAGCCGAGTGGGAACCGGAGTCACCACCCAAAACACCAAAACGAAAACGCTCCTTGCGGGACCTTTACAACACCACCCCTCGTCAAGACACCCCGCCTCTCCAGAGCCGTGATACGTAGCAAGTCACCGCGACCATCACGACGCCGGGAACAAGCCCCCAAGGCCTGGGAACACTATTGAAAGCAAGAGCAAGAGCAAGAGGCAAGAGAACAGGAAAGCTCAGTAGTCATGTTTTACCTCACACTACCCAGTAATAGCTCGGCTGTGGTGTTTCTCAACAACAGCTTGGTTCATTATGTCACGCAGCTGTCACATATCTTACATCTTCCCCGACGTTGGGAGTGTGGTTTAGTGGATATCCAGTGGTACAACGTGAGACATGATACGGTGTGGTACGAAGTCGTTTACGGAGCCAACACCTATAACTTTACCCTTCCCGACGGCCAGTACCCTGCACCCAAAATATTCATCCGGGCGTTGCGTAACCTCATCAAGGGCAAGACCTCCTGGGGTAAAAGTATCTTTTAGTTTGCAGATTACCTGCAGATGGAGTACCAAGAGTGGAACCACAAGTTCCTGATAATCCTCCAGAGCAATGTGACCGTACGTTTCAGCAAGACGTTGATGGAGCTGTATGCACTGGAGACGGATAACTATGTTGGGCCCGGTCGGCTCCAGAGGAAGACCATGCTGGATCTGCTGAATCTTCAGGCTGGATTGTATGGGCTCTATGTCTATTCGGATGTGGTGGATGGGCACATTGTCGGCTATGTCGATGTGCCCCTGCTCCGCGTCTGTCCAGTACAAGGGGACTACGGTGATCAGGTCACACAGATCTTTAACCACGTAATCTATCTACCGGTGCGACAGACTGACATCAGTAACATCACTATCGCTATAAGGGATTACACAGCAGGCTCTGGCATTCGAAATTGGGAAAGTGGTGGTCACACTTCATCTTCGACAAGCACGCTCTCCCAACTTTGTATAATGAAGGTGCCTTACGAGTGCGATGCTCACAGCTATATGGATTATTATACCCAACAGGCCGGAGTTGGCCTTACCGTCTTTGCAGGTGCACGCATCCAACGAGGTCATGGGCTGGGGGTCGTGCTCAGGATCATCGTCGAAACGTTTCTGTGGTGAAAGCGGTCGGAAAACAAGCTCTCCGAAGTGAGTTGCAAGCTCTGGGAGATTTGTTCAGCGGTGAATCCGTACCAGAATCATTGAAACGCCGAGCCAAAGAAGCAGGAGGCGTTTTGGTCTCCAAAACACAATGCACCATAGGAAATAGAATACCTGGACCACCGAGACCGCGCCCCAGTCGACGACCGTCCCAGTGACGACGCACATCAAATTACAACGCATATAAGGGAAGTGGAAGGAGGTGCCGACATACTGACAGAGCAACATGACTTCACAGTATAGTCTTCTGGTTAACCTATTCTAAAGCACATACCAAGAATCTTTGAAGAAGACCCAAGATATCTTTGCTTAAACATGTCCTCCATGCACGCCGAATCCTGCCTTTCTACTAACAGTGAATATGATTTGTAGACCGTCGTATAGGTGGAGCATCTCCCGCTCTCCAGCATCAATGAAACAGGGCCCATCGAGTTCACCATCAGCAACGCGGAGAGGGCCTATGTGGATTTAGACCATATGTACTTGTATGTGGAAGCCAAGATCGTCAATGGGGATAGCTCCTGAATCGCCGACCTGCACCGGTGGTCCCGACGAATCTCTGGTTGCACTCTATGTTTCAACAGGTGGATATTCTTCTGAGCGACAAACTCATCAGGGACTTGACCAACACGTACCCCAATCGAGCCTACATCGAAACGCTAGTGTCGTATGGACGAGAGGCTAAAAAATCTCAGCTGACAGTCCCTTAATTCTACCAGGACACACCCGTGCAAATGAGCACGGGGAATTACAATGCGGGATGGAACGAACGGAAGGGTTTCGCTGCGAACGACAGCTCGGTCGATCTCATCGAACGACTGCACGCAGACATCTTCATGCAATTACAACGCATATAAGGGAAGTGGGAAGAGGTGCCGACATACTGATAGAGCCACATGACTTCACAGTATAGTCTTCTGGTTATCCTATTCTAAAGCACACACCAAGAATCTAGCGTGATATGTGTTGTATCTCAGGGACGCTTTTATTGTACCTGTTCATGTGACAACTTGGATGACAGACATGACCACACGGCCCCTAGCACCGGCATAAGCGGTATTAGATACAATCTAGAGAGCAATGATGGAAATGCTCTGACAACTGGTATATTGCTAATTGGTGAGCTGTGTCGCTGTGACAACTCATACACTGGAAATTGGTGAGCTGTATCGTCGTCAGATGAAAATGACGACATTTAACACAAAAGACTAGTCTGTAAGGCCCGATGTCGACCCAGCATCAACTTCCCACAATGCCAACATATATCAAAGACCAAAAGGTCTGTACAGGGGGCGGCCCTCGGGGACGAAACGTGCACCAGCAGAATCTCGCCATATACAGGTAAAAATTACAACGCATATAGGGAAGTGGGAAGAGGTGCCGACATACTGACAGAGCCACATGACTTCACAGTATAGTCTTGGTTGGCCTATTCTAAAGCCCACACCAAGAATCTAGCGATTCGTGACATGTGTTGTATCTCAGGAAGACCGGTGTGATGGATAACAATGTCCTGGTGATTAGTGTCTCTTTTTATATCTTTTTCTCTTGCAAACAAGGACGGGCACTTGTCTCCAAAGTGGAGAAAGGTGTCCTACATGTAGCTGGGTTAGAAGATAGCGGCCGGACACTCATACCCACCGGGCATTCTTAGCCTCCACACCGGTACCTCTTGAACAAGATTCCCATCCAAATCCGACTGATACGAGCGCCCCGACCTTCGCCTTGATGGTCACTGATATAAAGGGGCATGTAGCTGATTATAAGATTATCATCCAAGACGCTGTCCTGTATGTCGGAAAAGTGAAACCGAATCCAGCCGTTCTATTGAGACACCCTAAAAACTTGGAAAAAACAACAACAGCCCAGTACGCTATGCGACGCGTGCAATTACAAGCGTCTAGTCCGTCATTCATAATTCAGCCGTCGTCCATTAATGAATATCCGCGTCCATAATCCAAAGACCTATTCCATATAACAGTATTAGCACCAAATTCAAAAAGACAGCCATAGTATACAAAACATAGGCTAGTTTCCTGCAAGAGAGAAGCAATCAACAGTTTTCAATGATGCCGACAATACATCATGATGTTCCAGAAATATAAAATCCGTATCGCTGGTCAGTGTTTTAATCCATAATAAACATTGTAAAGTCGTCATCTAGAGAATGATATATCTCAGTCAAGCTTTGATTGTCAGTGATCACAAGAGCATCATGAGGGTCTTAAAGTACATGGGTTCATACGGCCCCTAGCCCCGGGTTAAGCGGAATTAGACACAAGTTACAAAACGTAACGCCATAGGTCTTGCACGCTACGCTCGTATTTTGCTATCAGCATGCGATATGTATGGCCAAATTTGAGAAAATCTGAGTGGATGCGCTTGGTGGAATAGCACAGTTTTATAAGTTTCTGCAACAATGTTTAGTGACGTTGATTAAAATCGTCACATTTAACAGAGGATCTAGCAGATGCTACTAGGTGAGATATGTATACGCCATATGCTGGTCCCACTGGAATATTACTGTCCAGAAAAGGACAGTTTACGATGTTGAAATTGTTATCATCTCTTTTGTCATAAAGTCCACGAGAGAAAATGCCAGCTTCATTTTTATAGAGCTATAGATCTAAATATGATGTGCCTGTAGGGCTATTAACACCAAATTCAAAAAAGACAATCATAGTATACATAAACATAGGCTAGTTTCCTGCAAGAGAGAAGCGGTCAACAGTTTTCAATGATACCGACAATGATGTATCTCAGTCACGCTTTGATTGTGACTGTTCATATGAGCACCATGAGAAACTTCAAAAACATGGGATCATACGGCCCCTAGCCCCGGGTTAAGCGGAATTAGACACAAGTTACGAAACGTAACGCCATAGATCTTGCACGCTACGCTCGTATTGTGCTATCAGCATGCGATATGTATCGCCAAATTTGAGAAACTTTGAATGGATGCGCTTGATGGAATAGCCCAGTTTCATAAATTTCTGCAACAATGTTTTGTGACGTTGATTGAAATCGTCACATTTAACATAGGATCTAGCAAATGCTACTAGGCGAGATATGTATACGCCATATGCAGGTCCTACTGGAATATTACTGTCCAGAAAGGAATAGTTTACGATGTTGAAATTGTAGTCCTCTCTTTGGTCATAAAGTCGACGAGAGAGAATGCCTGCTTCATTTTTATAGAGATATAGATCTAAATATGATGTGCCTGTAAGGCTATCTTAGGTTTCCTTCAAATCCGGGAAGGGAGGATATATATCCTTCAGTGCGTCATTTATATAGCGATTATCCACACCTAAGTATTCTCTGTGCCTGCCGGAATTATGAGCACCAACAAACAAAACCTGTTTTGGGGGAAACTGGCCAAGCGATTGATTCTGGCGTGTTTGGAAAATACTAGGTTCAGCGGAGCCTACCCGGAAAACCCGTTTGACTTTAAAGATTTCGGCAACAATTTTGTGGGCCTACATGTGGAAGGTCCCAGCCACGGCCTTACCACCGAACTTTGGGCGCGAGAATTTCATTCGAGCCTATGAAAGCCTGTTAACAGCGACCGGTCAAATCAACCAGGACGAAGGAAATATGCTCAATCGGGAGGACTACGCTAACGGATTCACGTTGTTCTGTTTCGATCTGACCCCCTTAGAGAACGATCATCAGCTGACCCTCGCCAGGCAACGCAACTTACGATTGGAAATCCACTTTGTCCGAGCCCTCCGGAATACCATCAACGTGATTTACTACGCCGAGTTTGACAACATCATTCAAGTGGACAAAACGCGCAACGTCCTGTGCGACTTTGTCACCTAACATGGATACAGACCAGATTACCACCGTGCTGAAGAATGACCCAGTGACACGTATGGTCTTTCAATGGATGCTCGCCCGAGATGTGTTCCCGTTAGACTGTGTGTATCCGGCCGCACACGTGCTCAACACAGACCCGATGGATCGGTCCGGTCAGCATTGGGTAGCCGTGTACTTGACAGAACAGCAGGGCGCTTACTTTGACCCGTACGGCCTACCACACCTTCATGTCGATTTAACAGCCTTCATGGACGAAGGCACAGAGGCGTGGTGTTGGAATAGTCAAGCGTGGCAAGGCCTGAGTAGTAGCATGTGCGGCCAGTACTGCTTGTTTTACCTCTACCACCGTTGCCGGCGACGAACACTACCCACCATCGTACAGATGTTTGACGAGTACCCTCAGACAGAGGATCGATATGTACTGGTGTATGACTGGGCCGCAGACCCTTTCAATGTACAAGCCCCGTTCTGGGCTTAAGTTCTAACCATTTCAATGTACAAGCCTGGCACGTTCTGGGCTTCGCTTTTCACGTAATTGTTATCATGTTGTTGTTGTTGTTTGTTTTCTAGGTTTTTTTTTTATTGTTGTTCTTGAATGAAAAACAAATGAGACATCACCCAAACACCCTGTCTTGTGTGTGTTTGTTGGGTATACTATTGACCAATCACAGAGTTTCAGTCAAGGCCTACCAACGTTTACTGGGTAGACTATTGACCAATCACAGAGTTTCAGTCAAGGCCTTCCAACGTTTACTGGATAGACTATCAGCCAATCACATAATTTTTGTTCAAGGTCTACCAATTTTTATTGCATAGTTTCTATCAGGATCTAACAGCGTTTATTGAATATACTATCAGCCAGTCACAAAGTTTCTGTCGGAGTCTCAACCAACCGTTGAACGTTTATTGGTTAGACTCTCAGACAATCACAGAGTTTCTGTCAGGGTCAACCAACGTTTATTGGATAGATTATCAGTCAATCACAGAGTTTCTGTCAGATGTTCAGTAGTGGGGTGTAGTCGTCTGTCTGTCCTTTATTGATTAGGCCACCAATACGATGTGTGGTTTATGTGTCAAAATGAAATATTTAATGTTACACATTTTATATCAACAGCATCAATTCCCTCACCTTCTGGACATCGCAGATGTTTTCAGTCATAATTGTGTTCCAAGTATTACATTCTGTTATTGCCATACTTGTAACATGAACTACTATTGTTCAGCCTTTGCTAACAGCATAATATAAAATTGCTTATGTTGTTTACCAGAACCGCGGCTACCAGAACACTTTGTTGTGCAGTCAGATGTGAGTACGACAAGACATGTGATGCTGAGCTGGGATCTACCAGAGAGTGAAGAGGAGAATGTACACCAGTACACATTGTATTACTGCCAAGGCTCCAAACAAACCTACAGGTGTAAGGTGAGGGATGCTAACTGACAACATGAAACAGTATAACCAGGACGAAAAAGACTCGCATGCCCTCAGGATAAACCTACCATTAGCATCAGGATGAATCGCCTTTAAAACCTAAGTGCACCCAACCATTAATACAAAACACATGGAGATTGGACACATGCCTGTTTTGGAGGGATATTTAACAATGACCATCAGTGGTTATTTCCTCATGCTATGCCGCCTTACACAAAATATGCCAGATTGCATATGCTCTGTGGCACATGCGCTATAGCCCACATGCCATACCGTGTTTCACATATGTGATGCTGCACACGATATGTTATTTCCATATGCTGCCCATACTTCACAATGCTTCACTATGCTCCAGAAGATATATGTTACATATAATAGATTGCAATGCTTTACTATGCCCCACGCGATATGCCTTATGCCCCGAGGCTACACGCGTAAAACTAAAGCGTTGAAACTTACTCGTGAAGTGTTGAAATAACCCTTTAAGTGTTGTCCCTGTGGACACACTTAAATGGGTATTTCAACACTTTACGAGTAAGTTTCAACACTTTACTTTTAAGCGTGTAGTGATATCAAATGGTCCATATGCTTTGCGCCACTCGATATGCTATGTTCCATATGCTATGCTCCACATACTGTGCTATGCTGGTAGTGATATTTAATGTTCCATCTGCTACATGTATGCTCCGAATGGTCAGCTTCACCCGACATGCTATGTTCCAAATGCCATGTGCACATAGTCTACTGTGTCCAACCTGCTAAGTTCTGCTGTACAGAATATTTACACTCCACATGCTATGATATGCCGCACATTCTATACTGTGTCCCACATGATATTTTCTACATGTTATGGGTTGCTCCACATCATGTAATGCTAGGTTCCACATTCTATAGTGTGTTATACATTATTTGGTGCGTTACACATATTATCATATGCTTCATATGCTATGTTGTGTTTCACGGGCTATGATATGCTCCACCTTCTAGAATGTGCTCCACATGCTATTTTTCCTTCGATAGACTTCGCGTGGTATGATATGCTGTTAAACCTTAAATCTCTCTCTCTCTCTCTATTCTCGCGCTGTGCTGTGCTGCATCTGCTGTTCTATACTCTATTCGATATGCTATGCACCATGCGATATAATATGCTCCGCGTGAGATGTTATTCCCCACGTGATATGCAATGTTCCATATGTTATGCCGTGTCCCATGTGCTATGATATGCTCCAGATGAGATGCTATGCCCCACGTGTCCCGTCGTCTTGATGACGACTTTACAACGATTATTATGGATTAGGAATGCTGATCAGCGATACGGATTTTATATTTTTGAAACATCATGATGTCTCGTCGGCATCATTTAAAACTGTTGACGCTTCTCTCTTGCAGGAAACTAGCCTATGTTTTTGTATACTATGATTGTCCTTTTGAATTTGGTGCTAATACGGTTATATGGAATATGGAATAGGTCTTTGGATTATGGACCCGGATATTCTTTAATGGACGACGGCTGAATTATGTATGACGGACTAGACGCTTGTAATGCAATGTTCCATATGGTTTGCTGTGTGGCTCATGCTGTGATAAGCTCTACATGATATGCAAGCGTTACGTTGTACCAACGTGATGTGCAGATTTTCATATGTTATGCCGTAACATTCGATGTTTCATATGTTAGGCTTAACCCACATGCTAAGATATGCTCTGCATGAGAATTGCTATGAATCCCGCGTGAGATGCAATTTTCCATTCTTATATGCCGTGTCCCACATGTTATGATATGCTCTACAAGATATGCTCCGTCGCAAGTGATATGCAATGTTACATATGCTATGCCGTGCCCCAAATGCTATGATATGCTCTGCAAGAGATGCTTTGCCGCAATGTTCCATATTCTATGCCGTGACCACCATGCTAAGGCATGCTCTACATAAGATGCTATGCCCCACGTGATACCCTATTTATTCTAATTATTCAAACGGCAAAACTTAACTTCAGGCTGAAGTGGAGAGGAATTCTGCAAACATTCTAAAACGTTCACTAGCTATCTTTGCAGTACTTGGGATGAATAACATACCTAATTCACAGTATTTTTTCTCAGATGACATTAAGGTGGATTTCTTAAGGGTATGCGATTTTCCACATATCCCATGACCCGCATGTTATGATATGCTCTATATGAGATGCTATACCCCACATGATAGGCAATGTTCCATATATTATGCCGTGACTCACATTGTATGATATGCTCCACATGAAACGTGATATCACATGATATGCAATGTTCCATATATTAAGCAGTGCCCTGCATGTTATGCTCTACATGAGATGCTACACTCTTCATGTTATGATGTGATTTTCATGCTATGCCTGCACACAAGATATGCTAAGCACCACATATAATACACTAAATGGTATGCTATATTTCATATCATATGTTATGCTCCACATGGTATGCCTTGCTTTGTTCCCTTTGACATGTTATTTAATGCATACCATACTGTGAATGTATATCGATGAAGTGATAATTTCCACTTAATCTTAAATACCAGGCGATATTTTTCGAATGATAATACATACTATCTTCATACATAATTAATCATTTTCAGGGTTTCCCAGGCTATTCATTCAAAATGCACCTGGCATTTAAGAAATACAAGAAGAACAAGTCTACGGAAGTTCAGTACTGAGGTGTAGTCACCTGTCTGTCCTATTATTGATGTTCTGCCATCTGTATTTGAAGGGAGAAGCCGATCACAAGGAAGAAATCAACTGGATCCATGTCTCTTCAAGCCAATCAAACTATACCCGGGATTTACCTGGCAGGGTTGAGATAGACGAGTACCTGTTCGGTATATCAGCTGACAGTCTTACATCCAGCAGTGGAATACAGTGGAGTCAGTGCACATATAAATATAATCAAGGTAGGAAACTCTATGTGTATTTGTATATTTAATTGCCACCAAGTTAGGAAAATATACATGTATTTGTACATTTATTTACCATCAAGTTAGGTAAATGTACATGTATTTCTACATTTATTTACCACCAAGGTGGGGAATTATATGTGTATTTGCATATTTATTTGCCATCAAGTTAGGAAAATGGCGGCCATCTTGGATTTTCCCATGAAACCTTGTTATCGCGATTTCTCAGGAACTAGTTCATGGATCACAGGTTCCCCTTGGGGTCTATTTGTGCAAAATATCTTTCCTGATCCGATTCGAATATCCAATATGACCATCAGGCAGCCATCTTGGATTTTCCCATGAAACCTTGTTATCGCGATTTCTCAGAAACTACTGCAGGGATCTTTCTCAAATTTGGTACGCAGGTTCCCCTCAGGTTCTAGTTGTGCAAGATATCTTTTCTAGTCCGATTTGAAAATCCAATATGGCCACCAGGCGGCCATCTTAGATCTCCCCATGCAACTTTGTTATCGTGATTTCTCAAGAAGTACTGCATGGATCTTTCTCAAATTTGGTACATAGGTTCCCCTTGGGCTCTTGTTGTGCAAAGTACCTTTTGCGGCCCGATCCGAAAATCCAATATGGCCACCAGGCACCCGTCTTGGATTTCCCCATGAAACTTTGTTATCGTGATTTCTCAAGAAGTACTGGATGAATCTTCCACAAATTTGGTACACAGGTTGCCCTTTTGGCCAAGTTGTGCAAGATACCTTTTTTGGTCCGATTCGAAAATTCAATATGGCCGCCAGATGGCCATCTTGAATTTCCCCTTGAAACATTGTTATCGTGAATTCTCAGGAACTACTTCGTGGATCTTTCCGAAATTTGGTACACAGATCCCACATGGGGCCTAGTTGTACAAGATACCTTTTTGGTCCGATTCAACAATCCAAGTTACGCTTCAAATTAATACGGTATTCTCGAGTTGTGACATTGCATCACACGAGTCGGCGGATCAAGCGGTGGGACATATTCAATATAGTGACTTTAGAGAATATCCATACATTTACCTTCCATATCAAGGACTTCAAATAATTCGGAATGAAAATGTATTTCTTCACATTTTAAATCAGTTTTCTTTAGTCCAGTGAACTGCCCCACTGTTTGTCTGCCGATGGGTCGGCTACATGAAGGGACGTTACTCTTGTGACACAACGTTACAACTCGACAACTGTAGACTACTGTGTGTTTCGATCCAAGGTATATAATCAGGATTCAGATACTTTCGAAGTTTCAACATTACCGCGAGGATCCATTCAGTATTAAGTATTGTACCATCTTACTATTTTCGAGCATGGTATCTTAAAAGAGCTCTCTCAAACTAGCCCAGTAAACAGAACAGAATTAGCATTCGTTCCTAAATATAAAATCTCAAGTATGTTTCATTACAAGCGTCTAGTCCGTCATTCATAATCCAGCCGTCGTCCATTAGAGAATATCCGCGTCCATAATCCAAAGACCTATTCCATATTCCATATAACAGTATTAGCACCAAATTCAAAAAGACAATCATTGTATACATAAACATAGGCTTGTTTCCTGCAAGAGAGAAGCGATCAACAGTTTGGCGCATGCCATTGCATTTTGACGGCATAGTTACAACTGTTGATTACTATTTTTTTGACTGAAAAAGCAGAAAGATTTTTATAGTGGAACTTTTACATGGCTGCTATATGGCACGTCACATCTGGGAAATTTTTATATCTAATTTAAATAAAATAGTGTGTTCTGGTGCATTTTGACAGCATATTTAGACTTTGAAGGTAATATGCAATGATGCCTCAAAAGGAACTGAATTGTCCATGTCCTCAGTAGTAGTAAAAGTGCAAATTGGGTCTCTTTTATGCAAATGAGCTGAATTTGTGGGGCAAGTGTGGGGCTCTCGACCAATCAGAAGCGAGTATTTCAAGATGCCCCGCCCACTTGACGATCTCTCGTCCAATCAGAAGCGAGTATTTCAAATTGACCAAAAAGCTACCTCCAGCACAGGAGAGTTCCAATTTTTCCAGGTCAAAAATAGTTCCATGTATTCATCCGCGGTGAGGCGGTCATGTCTGGCGGTGATTCGGTCTCGGGAAAAAGCTTCCGCGGAGAAAAAGTAGTCCCTAGATAAAATGGTCCAATGGGGTCGAGTAAGGTACCAAAGTGAAGCATTCGTGAAGGGGCATCTGATGGGGTGGGTGTGGGGTTGAAATATCGTCATTCTGCGCATGCGCGGTGGCCGAAGGGTATGAAAATAGCCTTTTTGGAGCTAGGGGAGCCCCTAGTGGACCGATGGGGTCGAGTGAGGTATCAATGTGAAGCATTCATGAAGGGGCATCTAATGGACTGGGTGTGGGTTGAATATCGGCCTTCTGCGCATGCGCGGTGGCCGAAGGGTATGAAAATAGCCTTTTTGGAGCTAGGGGAGCCCCTAGTGGACCGATGGGGTCGAGTGAGGTATCAAAGTGAAGCATTCATGAAGGGGCATCTAATGGCTGGGTGTGGGGTTGAATTATCGGCCTTCTGCGCATGCGCGGTGGCCGAAGGGTATGAAAATAGCCTTTTTGGAGCTAGGGGAGCCCCTAGTGGACCGATGGGGTCGAGTGAGGTATCAAAGTGAAGCATCCATGAAGGGGCATCTAATGGACTGGGTGCGGGGTTGAATTAGGGTCATTCTGCGCATGCGCGGTGGCCGAAGGGTATGAAAATAGCCTTTTTGGAGCTAGGGGAGCCCCTAGTGGACCGATGGGGTCGAGTGAGGTATCAAGTGAAGCTTAGGTGAAGGGGCATCTAATGGACTGGGGGTGGGGGTGAAATATCGGCATTCTGCGCATGCGCGGTGGCCGAAGGGTATGAAAATAGCCTTTTGGAGCTAGGGGAGTCCCTAATGGTCCGATGGGGTCGAGTGAGGTATCAAAGTGAAGCATTCGTGAAGGGGCATCTGATGGACTGGGTGCGGGGTTGACATATCGGCATTCTGGGCATGCGCGGTGGCCGAAGGGTATGAACATAGACGTTTTGGAGCTAGAGCCAATAATGGTCCAATGGTCGAGTGAGGTATCAAAGAAGCCTAGGTGAAGAGGCATTCAGCAATGGGGTGGGTGCATGTAAAATTTTTCCTGAAAAAAAAAAACGGAAACGGACTTTATCGGAAAACCCGCAAAATGCCTATATGGGGTATGGAGGGGTATATAGGCCGCCGGGCTTAACGGGGCTTGTCTATCAATAGAGTTATCTCCCCTAGTTCCAGGGTATGTGTATTTTCTGAAAAATACGGAATACGGACTTTATCCTAAATTACGGAAAATGCCTATATGGGGTATGGGAGGCATAGGGACCATCCTGGGAAACGTACTTCTATGCATTTGCGGTAGGGTTGTGGGGTCTCGTTTTACTCGTCTCGTCATTTAGAACATGATAGGAAGTGTCCCCGTGCGAATCGGTGAAATTTTTGAAAAAAGTCACTGAACCCCATATAGTCCCATACTGAGGGTATAGGATCAATGTTTGTCCCCCTGGGAAACGTACTTCTATACATTTGCGGTAGGGTTGTGGGGTCTCGTTTTACTCGTCTCGTCATTTAGAACATGATAGGAAGTGTCCCCGTGCGAATCGGTGAAATTTTTGAAAAAAGTCACCGAACCCCATATAGTCCCATACTGAGGGTATAGGATCAATGTTTGTTCCCCTGGGAAACGTACTTCTATACATTTGCGGTAGGGTTGTGGGGTCTCGTTTTACTCGTCTCGTCATTTAGAACACGATAGGAAGTGCTGCGGAGCGAATCGGTGAAATTTTTGAAAAAAGTCACCGAGGCCTGGGTAGGCCCATAGGCCTATACTGCATGGCTATGGGTGTATAGGCCCATACGGGGTGGACATGTTGGAGTCTAGGTGGGCCACTCATGGTCCAATGGGGTCGAGTGAGGTCTTATTTGAAGCTCTCGTGGAGGAGCACTTGACTACACTAATGGTTCGTCCGTGTTCAATAGTCTGCGCATGCGCAGACTGGCCCGTAGTATAGAAAGTAGGCATTTTTGGGGGTATGTGGATGTGTGTTTGGGTTAGAGATGGGCTAATCACGGTCTGAATGTTGGTCGTGTGAGGTGTCAAAGTGAAGCTTGTGTGGGGTAGAGTCAGAATGGTGTGTTTTTGAATGCATGTTGCGTTAATCTGCGCATGCGCAGTTGGTTGTAGTAAGTAAAGTGGCCATTTTGGGGCAGTGAAGGAAGGTATTTGGGGTCGAGATGGGCTATTCACGGTTCGAATGCGTCCTGGAAGGTGTCATCTTGTAGTTCTACGTGCCGCCATCTTGGATATGGCCCATAATGCACCGGGTCAAAATACTCGCTTCTGATTGTCTGAGAGCTCTGTGACGGATTTGAAATACTCGCTTCTGATTGGACGAGAGCTCCGCATTGCGTCTGCGCATGCGCAGAATGATATTCCTACCGCACCATCTCGACCCCAAATACCTTCATGTACTGCCCGAAAATGGCCACTTTCGCTACTACTCGTACCGATGACGTGACCGATGACGCCACAGATGACGCGAACATCCCTCAAATCGGAATGTACACCCCGAGTCAAGTGCTCCTCCACGAGAGCTTCAAAATAAGACCTCACTCGACCCCATTGGACCATTAGGGACTCACCTAGACTCCAACATGTCCACCCCGTATGGCCCTATACACCCATAGCCATGCAGTATAGGCCTATGGGCCTACCCAGGCCTTAGTGACTTTTTTCAAAAATTTCATCGATTCGCTCCGCAACACTTCCTATCGTGTTCTAAATGACGAGACGAGTAAAACGAGACCCCACAACCCTACCGCAAATGTATAGAAGTACGTTTCCCAGGGGGATAAACATTGAACCTATACCCCAGTATGGGACTATATGGGGCTCGGTGATTTTTTTCAAAAATTTCACCGATTCGCACGGGGACACTTCCTATCATGTTCTAAATGACGAGACGAGTAAAACGAGACCCCACAACCCTACCGCAAATGCATAGAAGTACGTTTCCCAGGGGGACAAACATCGGTCCTATACCCTCAGTATGGGACTATATGAGGCTATATCGTACTTTTTCAAAAATTTCACCGATTCGCACGGGGACACTTCCTATCATGTTCTAAATGACGAGACGAGTAAAACGAGACCCCACAACCCTACCGCAAAATGTATAGAAGTACGTTTCCCAGGATGGTCCTATACCTCCCATACCCCATATAGGCATTTTCCCGTAATTTAGGATAAAGTCCGTATTCCGTATTTTTCAGGAAAATTTACATACACCCACCCTGGAACTTAGGGGAGATAACTCTATTGATAGACAAGCCTGTTGCCCGGCGACCTATATACCCTCATACCCCATAGGCATTTTGCCAGGTTTTTCGATAAAATAAAGTCCGTTTTCCGTTTTTTTTTTTTCAGGAAAAATTTTTGGCAAGTACCCACCCCATTGCCTGAATGCCTTCACCTAGGCTTCACATTGATACCTCACTCGACCCCATCGGTCCACTAGGGGCTCCCCTAGCTCCAAAAAGGCTATTTTCATACCCTTCGGCCACCGCGCATGCGCAGAAGGCCGCTATTTCAACCCCACACCCAGTCCATTAGATGCCCTTTCATGAATGCTTCACATTGATACCTCACTCGACCCCATCGGTCCACTAGGGGCTCCCCTAGCTTCAAAAAGGCTATTTTCATACCCTTCGGCCACCGCGCATGCGCAGAAGGCCGATATTTCAACCCCACACCCAGCCCATTAGATGCCCCTTCATGAATGCTTCACTTTGATACCTCACTCGACCCCATCGGTCCACTAGGGGCTCCCCTAGCTCCAAAAAGGCTATTTTCATACCCTTCGGCCACCGCGCATGTGCAGAAGGCCGCTATTTTAGCCCCATACCCAGTCCATTAGATGCCCCTTCATGAATGCTTCACATTGATACCTCACTCGACCCCATCGGTCCACTAGGGGCTCCCCTAGCTCCAAAAAGCCTATTTTCATACCCTTCGGCCACCGCGCCTGCGCAGAAGGCCGATATGTCAACCCCACACCCAAGCCATTAGATGCCCCTTCATGAATGCTTCACTTTGATACCTCACTCGACCCCATCGGTCCACTAGGGGCTCCCCTAGCTCCAAAAAGCTATTTTCATACCCTTCGGCCACCGCGCATGCGCAGAAGGCCGATATGTCAACCCCACACCCAGTCCATTAGATGCCCCTTCATGAATGCTTCACATTGATACCTCACTCGACCCCATCGGTCCACTAGGGGCTCCCCTAGCTCCAAAAAGGCTATTTTCATACCCTTCGGCCACCGCGCATGCGCAGAATGACGATATTTCAATCCCACACCCACCCCATCAGATGCCCCTTCACGAATGCTTCACTTTGGTACCTTACTCGACCCCATTGGACCATTTTATCTAGGGACTACTTTTTCTCCGCGGAAGCTTTTTCCCGAGACCGAATCACCACCAGACATGACCGCCTCACCGCGGATGAATACATGGAACTATTTTTGACCTGGAAAAATTGGAACTCTCCTGTGCTGGAGGTAGCTTTTTGGTCAATTTGAAATACTCGCTTCTGATTGGACGAGAGATCGTCAAGTGGGCGGGGCATCTTGAAATACTCGCTTCTGATTGGTCGAGAGCCCCACACTTGCCCCACAAATTCAGCTCATTTGCATAAAAGAGACCCAATTTGCACTTTTACTACTACTGTCCTCTATCTGACCGTCCGTCTGTCTGCATTCAGGCCGACTAGAAAAAAAACAAAGCACCGGGGTAACAACGCGACAACAGAGCACGGCAAAGCTTCTGTGTTACCGCGGAACTGCCCAAGGATATTATCAGCTGTGAAAAAGCGCTTACAGAATGCGCCCACTGACTGGTGATCGAACTTTTAATAAAGGTTGGCGCACGACGTGATCATTAGCTATAGTCTCGACAACATGTCCCCATTGACCGGTGATCTATGCGCTTAACAAAGGCCAGCACTCCACGTGGTCATGCGTGAAAACAGACCAGATTTGTGAATTGAAAACATCCAGAGGTATTTCAGGATACATCACGGTACTCATTTAAATTGAAAAAAAAAGATATGTGTTCGCAGTCACGCGTGCATGTTTATCAATTTGCCAATGATTATGTTGCCTCGTCAGTCAATATGGATAAAGAATAAAAACAGTTATGCCCTTCGTTCAAGCATGCAAGATGCGCTTTAAAAGGACCTCATATTATCCCGAATATCACTTCAGATAGGGTACCATCGCCTATAATAAGACTATAGCCCAACTTGCATTGATACGAGGGTTCTCAATTATCCCAATGTTTGCCGGTAATCCCTGATAACGACATTTCTGAACAAAAATAACTAAATTTCTGAACAGGAATAATATTACTCAATTAGAGTATCTCATTCAAAAGACATAAAATATGGCTACAAAACATTTCAATGCACCTATTTCATAAATCTAAGCTATAGTTGCATGATGCGATGCCGTGCAAAGCCAGATACTTGTCGGTTGGAGAAACAGACGGACATTCTGTTTAACAGAAAAATAACTGAAGAGAAAATAATTAACGGTTAGTCAACTCATTATGTGAGACACTCGAATGATAACAAGTGAACAATCCTTATTGTGGTTGACTTTTTTTGTAGATTATTATTCCGGGGTCGTGCTTGTTGAAACAAAAGGCGGGCCGAAGTCGTAAACAAATAAAACACCACCTCATCCCCATTATCTGCGTATGATATCATTTATTTATACGTGGCTTTCAGCGTACCGGTATATATCTTTGCATATCGAGAATACCGTGGTAATTTAACTTCAATAATGTGTACCCAAAAAGTCGGTACTGGAATTGTAATTGCTTTAACGCGCGACTAAAAACTTACACAATTCATAATTTGGACAGACCATGGAGGTAAAATCGGAAGGAGGCACACTTTGGGGGGAGAGAGAGAGAGAGAGAATTAAGGTTTAACGTCGCATTCAGCAATATTTCAGCTATATAGCGACTCACACACTTTGGGGTGATGAATGGGTACAATGTACGATGCCGACACAGCGGGGTTTAGCGGATTAACCAGAGGGATTATAGCTGGCTCGGCCATGTCCGCCGTTGATTCGGTAGCATTCGATTTTACGCGCATGCGTGCCAGGGACTTGCGTCATTTTGCTGTCGACCTGTTAAGCGTTGTGTATTCGAAGTGGCTATTGCCAATTAACCTCCCGTTGCGTTTATCACCATCAGGCAATCTGATCGATTGTCGCGTCGTAGAACTGCATGAATTTGTGTAAAAAAAGTGTTGACGATTTGAAATGACTTGGACTATTCGAATTACGTATTATATTTTATCAACATGAGAAGTTCCATGAGTAGACAACATTTTCAGATTTGGTAACGGAATTAATAAAAGAACAAATCTAAGTAAGAGGTACAGGTAGCAAGACCAAGTAAATTTTTTTGTCTTGTGCTGATCCATCTGTAGGTGGCGACACCCATCACACCTACCACAACCCTCAAGGAGAGTATGCCCCCACTCCCAGGGCCCCACTCTCTATCTCCAAAACTAGCCCTCGCTCGACCCTCATAAATTGCGTTTGAGATTATGTATCCAATTTATCTCGGCAAAAAGGTGACATTTGTGTGCAGTCTGCAATGTTTGTATAATTCTGACACCCCTCAACGAATTGCAACCCCAAATGGGCTCGATTTATTAGGCACATACCCATGTTTTTGAATTTGGTAAGTGGGTCCCTTACCTAAAGATCTTGCTTGGAATTGTTTTTCATGCCAGTCCGCCTCTAGGCGGTGCCACCTGGGAACCAAGTTGATATTGCATTTCCAAACAATAACTTTTGAAAACCTTGACCAATTCTTTCCAAATTTGATATGTGTCTACCTTGCCTCAATATCTCGCTTGGCATTGTTTTTCATGCCGATCCAATGCCAATCCGCCTCTAGGTGGCGCCACCTGGGAACCAATTTAAAATTATGTTTCCGGACAATAACTTTTAAAAATTGGAATGGATTCTTTCCAAGTTTGCTATATTGGTACTTTACCTGAAGGTCTCGCTTGAGATTCAGTTTCATTTTTCTATTTCCAGTGTCAAGGTATCTCGCCTCAAGATGTCGGTTGGGATTGTTTTTTTTTATGCCTATCTGCATGTACGTTGTTCCGCATGTGATCCGAGGTAAAATTGCGTTTGCGGTCAGTAACTGCTGAAGACCTGAACGGATTCTTTTCAAATTTGATATGAGGGTACCTTCCCTCAAGTTATTTTTTGGGGATATTTTTGTGTTGATTCGCCTATAGGTGGCACCACCTGGAGCCATGTTAAAATTGTTTTCCTAAGCTTTACGTTTTTACTCTCTTCACAAATATTGAATGTTTCCTTCCTTACTTAACATGCAAAAGAGATGCCTCCTCGATCGTATACGATCGACTGTATCTAGTTCTATTCTATGAATGACAACTCATTTCACCACACTGAAGCTGTCCTTTCGTCTGAGAAACATCCATGTTTTCAAAGCTAATGTAAAAATGTATTCTATCAAGGATAAATAAAATAGATGATACAACATTGGCGAATAGAGAGGAAGACATGTCGGATAAGGCTTAATTACCCTAACTAGTGAATATGATAGTCAGTAATGTGCTAATGCAACAGTGCAAGATTCAGGCAATGGTAATTTGTATAGAAAGACGTATTCAGGGCTTTACAGTGTGCAGTGGGGTGGATAGTCTCCACTAGGCTGACATGTCCGATGAGATTCGTCGATCGCAAGTCCAACCGTCGTTAAATACTCAAGACACTTGTGGCTTTCACCGAGCTGCCTGTCGCCATTTGCAAAGTAAATGGGCCATCTACGAGTGTATGGACAGCCAATGACAAGATGAATCAAAATGACAACACTCGATTTCTCGTTACCTGTATCGACATTCTATCTGAGATCTGGGTCGTGCCCATAGGGACCAAAACGGGGGAGAATCTCAACAACGCAGTCAAGGAGATGATCATAACGGAGCGGAAACAATTGTACTTATACAAACCGAAGAAGGGACTGAATTCCTCAACATGCCCTTTCAAATGTTTCTAAAGACCATAAAGCTAAATTCATCTGTCACACCTACAAACTGACAAAGTCTTCGACCTTGCAAAGGTTCAATCGTAATTTCAAAGGTTGGAATTACAAGCGTCTAGTCCGTCATTCATAATTCAGCCGTCGTCCATTAAAGAATACACGCGTCCATAATCCAAAGACCTATTCCATATTCCATATAACAGTATTAGCACCACATTCAAAAAAGACAATCATAGTATACATAAACATAGGCTAGTTTCCTGCAAGAGAGAAGCGGTTAACAGTTTTCAATGATGCCGACAAGACATCATGATGTTCCAAAATATAAAATCCGTATCGCTGATCAGTATTCTTAATCCATAATAAGTCGTCATCTAGAGAATGATGTATCTCAGTCACGTTTTGATTGTGACTGTTCATATATCTTGAAGTACATGGGTTCATACGGCCCCTAGCCCCGGGTTAAGCGGAATTAGCGAAAGTTACGAAACGTAACGCCATAGATCTTGCATGCTACGTTCGTATTTTGCTATCAGCATGCGATATGTATCGCCAAATTTGAGAAACTGAGTGGAGGCGCTTGGTGGAATAGCCCTGTTTTATAAGTTTCTGCAACAATGTTTCGTGACGTTGATTAAAATCGCCACATTTAACGCAGGCTCTAGCAAATGCTACTCGGCGAGATATGTATACGCCATATGCAGGTCTCACTGGAATATTATTGTCCAGAAAGGGATAGTTTACGATGTCGAAATAGTAATCATCGCTTTTGTCATAAAGTCGACGAGAGAGAATGCCCGCTTCATTTTTATAGAGATATAAATCTAAATATGATGTGCCTGTAGGGCTATCTTTAATTTCCTTCAAATTCAGTGAAGGTGTTTTATATATCTTTCACTGCGCCATTTATATACCGATTATCCACAGCGAGAAGATCGTCTATATTGCGTTTGGTGAATGAGAAGGAACGGGCTTTGAATGGATCGGTTTTTCAAAGCGCCTGCATATAATCATATTCATAAGAGAACAGATACAGGTCAGCCAACAGTGGTGCACAAGTAGTACCCATTGGGATACATATGTGCTGCTGATATATTATGTTGCCAAATTTAACATAGATTTTTTTAATGAGAAATTCAAGCAACTCTATAAACAAAGAAACATCCCCTGAATGATATCTCTTGTATGTAGTAGAGCTAAAGAACGCTTTATGCCTTCCGACATTAATATATCTACGATCAGTTTTCTTGAACACAGATAATATTAATGAACTTAGACGGTCAATAAGGTCCTGATGTGAGATTGTAGTATAGAGAGTCGAGAAATCCCATGTGGATACGTCTGTACGGTATGTGACCTTTAGCATCAAGTTCTTTCGTAAGACATTTTGAGTTTTTCAATATCCACATAGTACAATCACCTTACAGCCAAGACTACATGGTGGTTCATTATGTTACCCGATATTGAGTGGTAATATCAACGATCAACATCGCATCAGTTGCTTGTTGATACCATGATGATCACTGGCCATCGTTAGGGTAGTGAAGGGAAACAATGTCTTGTTATTTTTGATGGGGTGGAATGACGATTGTGAATGAGGGTTGAATTTTGACATTTAAGTCAAACAGAGGTTACTTCCGGTTTGAGGCCATTTCCGGTTCAATTGTACTACTTCCGGTCACGTGACTGCAGCTAACGGATGCAAAAATCGGACATGGACATTTTACCAAAAATGCGCAAAAACGAACGTTACAGGAAAGTTACCAAACATTCAGACAGGCAGGTTTTATACCCATGAAAGACTATGTTCTTGTGGTGTAAACGTGACGTATCAAACGATTGGCGAGGTCATGCTGAAGTGGCATCATTAATGAAGCGATCAGAAAAATGCACATTCTTTAAAAAAAAACATTCTTTTGTTCATTATGGAAAGCGATACACCCCAAGATAGCAACGATTGCTTTGAATCCACCCATAAACAGCTTTGTCGTTTTCGACGATCTGATGGGATCGGTAGATTTATTTACAAAATGATGTTATATCTGTATGAACAAATAAATTAGGCATATTTTATAGATCGGTGAGAGCATGTCTTGGATCATACTGCTCTATATTTCTGTTGTATATGACCGTAGATCTCATTTGCTAGATGGAATAATGATAGGTTTGTTTGTAGTCCCCGAGTCTGCCCCCATCGGCTTGAGAGAAGTTCATAGAGACGGTGGCAGCCTGACAGTACAATGGAATCAACAACTAAAGTGTCCGAAAGACTTGGCCTATGTATCCCGTTATAGGATTCACATTTGTCCGGTAGATGGCGTTAACGGTTCTTGTACATGTAAGTCTAATACTTTTAATTATTGCGTCAGTTGCATTGTTATATTTATTATGCTCAGTGGTGTAGAGTTTATGTCGTTTTCGCAAATATAACTTGCATCATCTACACAAGAAAAGTTTGGTATGCGTTCTTTTTGGTACCAGTGAAAAGAATCAACGTTTGGCTGCATCTGAACTGTCGTATTCTTGTAGCGTGTACCATATAATAAACGCAGATTTACGCAGAGTTGTGGCCCTTTAACCCATCCATCAACAATTCTTTGTACGGACAATATCCAGATAATGAATTGATGGACAACATCCAAACTTACACGGAAGCTGCTTAAGAACCTTGCAGATCTGCACTATCAGGTTTGTTTGACGGTTTATTGGTTTTCTACGGAGTTTTGGCCCTTCCTCCGGTCCGCCATCAATTTCTCGTCCAGACAGTATCTATGTTACTATGGACAACCTTGAAACTTTTTTTTTTTTTTTTTATAATTATTTTTTTTATTTTTGTTCTTTCTCCAATGAAGACATCACAAATACATTTTACAACAGGTACCACTGAATACATAAACATTTTCAACATACGACATATAATCAACAATAGATACAAAAAAACATTCAAAAAACACACCAACAAATATATTAAATAAGAAATAAGTCAGCAATACCTGTTCAACCTTAATGTTATTGCTCAAAATAGTATTTTAAAACGTGCCATTTTTTCAAAAAAATTTCAGTAGTTGATGTTGTAGTTGCAATATATTTTTCTATATTATATTGTTCCTGAAATTTTTTGAGCAAAATATTTATATATAAATTGGAGGCCCTAAACTTATTTGTGTAAATATATCTTTTTGCAATCAAAATCAAAGTATTTAACAGGGATTGCTGCCTATCCCAGCCACATATTATTTTATCCTTTGTGAGACTACATCTAATATTAACAATTTCATTTAACCATCTCTGTACTTCAGACCACAGTTTCTTTACCTCAGGGCAAAAAATAAAGAGGTGTTCTATTGACTCTTTTTCGCTTTTACAGTATGAGCAGAAATTGTCAGTTCGTTTTCCAATTTTTTCTAGATAAGAATTTGTACAAAGTATTCTATGTAGAATTTTATACTGAAAGTCTCTTAATTTAGTTTCTTGACTGCTCTTAAAATTACTCGCATATATTCCTCCCCATTCTCTAATTGAATAATTCTTCAAAATACCATTCCAAGTTTCCATAGATTTAGACTGGATTGGATCTTTTATATTATTTAGTACATCATAAAATATCCGTCCACCTCCTTTTTGCCTTGTCAAAATTTGTTTTTCAATTCCTAATATCGGAGATATTTTTTCAACCATTAAAGAATTCTTAGCTAAAATATCTTTCCACTTTTCTGGAATCAATTTTAAAAGTCGTAAATAATCTAAGAACGTGCCTCTACTTGAGTATTTTTCTTTCAGTTCTGCGAAACTCATGAATTCACCATTTGCATTAATAATATCTCTTACATTAGTAATTCTATTCATAAACCAGTCTTTTATAAAAATGGATTGTTTCAGTCTATTATTGAACCATAAGGGTTCGTCCAAAATTTCTGTTGTAGTCAAGGGTATAAGTTTGGAAACTAAGCGTTTCCATGCTATAAAAACATGTTTCCAAAATGGGTTTCTTGTATTTTCAATAACTTTTTTCAAGTATGCATCTCCCATTTTCCAAATATACGGTGTTTCGGTTAATTCAATGTTTATAAGGTGTCGCCATTTTCTGTTTTGGAAAAGCAAACGTTTAATCCATGTAATTTTCAAACTGCATATGTAATTTTCTAAATTAACCATCCTTAACCCCCCTAATTTGTAATCCTGTGTCAAAATACTTCTTTTTATCCTATCATTCCCTCCATTCCATATAAACTTGTAAAGAATGGTGTTCAAATCATGGATGAATTCATCCGGTGGATTTGGCAAGGCAAGAAAGAGGTGTGTTAATTTTGACAGAGCCATAGATTTGATAACTGTGATCTTCCCTAAAATTGTTAAATTGCGTATCTTCCATCTACCAAGTTCCCTTTTTAAATCTTCCAACCTTGCTAAGTAATTCATTTTCCAAATTTCATTAAAATTTACGGAAGATAATTCCACCCCCAGCATACTGAAATCTGTAACCCAGTCTAATTTTTCATCCTGACATAATTTTATAACCGATCCAGTTAGGGATCCAATCCAAATAGCTTTTGTTTTTTCTATGTTTATTTTTAATCCAGTGAGGTCATAAAAAAGTTTCAGGATATCTAGAGACCGTCTAAGTGATGAAATCGAACCGTCAAGAGTTAGCTGAGTATCATCGGCGTATTGAGTAATCTTGTACTCCACATCTCCCATAACAATACCTTTAATTATATCATCTGTTCTAATCATTATTCCAAGGATTTCGGCACATAAAATGAATAAATATGGAGATATGGGGTCGCCTTGTCTACAGCCTCGGGAATTTTGAAATGAAGATGACAAATGCCCGTTTTGAACAACACAAGTATGGATATCCGTATAGAATGTTTTAATCCAATGTATGATTGAGGTTCCAAAATTATAATGCTTCAATACTTCATCAATAAATGCCCATGATACGGAATCAAAAGCTTTTTCAAAATCTATAAGTAATATTAATCCTGGGATATTTCTGTTTCTAGTTGAGAACATAAGATCGTAAATTAATCTTATGTTCTCACCTATATACCTGCCTGGGACAAACCCCCTCTGATCCTCATGGATAAGCTTGTCTAATACTAATTTCAAACGATTAGCAATACAGGACGATGCAAGCTTGTATGTGACATTCAAAAGAGTTATAGGACGCCAGTTTTTAAGAAAATTTCGCGGTTTACCCGGTTTTGGCAGACATGTTATTACACCCTGTTTTTGTGTAATTGATAACTCCCCTTTTGTATAGGCAGAATTTATTGATCGAAGGACAAATTGGCCCAGCCCAAATTGGCCCAACCTTGAAACTTACATGGAACATGCTTATTCTGCATGGTATGGTTCTTTACCTTAACTTGTTCTGATCATTTATGACTCTAATACCAATGTTCACCAACATATATGTATTACATTCCTGCAATGGTCATAAACTTCATGAACGTTACAGGGTTCATGATTAGAACCCTGTGGATGTGCAAGTGTCACTGTCAGATTTTATATTCATTCTGATGTTCAGTGAACAATAAGACATCTTTTGTTGTATGTTGTCCAGGCCGTATCTCAGAATATTTAAAACTTATTTAGTGACGGCTTAATTAGTATCTCGGTGAAGCTGATCCCCGATGACGACAATGGCGTCACTTCTAATTCAACCCACCTTGAATACTTCTCAGTCACTTCATTATGTTGTATGAATAGCATCTTGATATAGAAGTTGGAGTGTCTGGGGATTTCCCGTGACGTCATGAATTTAGGTGCTAGCAAGTCTCAACACGTTTTATTCCGATACATCATCAAAGTGCTTTAAATGCATTGCGAGCTATATAATGATGAGTCTGTACAGCATAGCTTCCCATAGGCTATGCTGTATGTATACATACACCCATAGGCTATGCTGTATGTATACATACACCCATAGGCTATGCTGTATGTATACATACACCCATAGGCTATGCTGTATGTATACATACACCCATAGGCTATGCTGTATGTATACATACACCCATAGGCTATGCTGTATGTATACATACACCCATAGGCTATGCTGTATGTATACATACACCCATAGGCTATGCTGTATGTATACATACACCCATAGGCTATGCTGTATGTATACATACACCCATAGGCTATGCTGTATGTATACACACGCCCATAGGCTATGCTGTATGTATACACACGCCCATAGGCTATGCTGTATGTATACATACACCCATAGGCTATGCTGTATGTATACATACACCCATAGGCTATGCTGTATGTATACATACACCCATAGGCTGTGCTGTATGTATGCATACACCCATAGGCTATGCTGTATATATACATACACCCATAGGCTATGCTGTATGTATACATACACCCATAGGCTATGCTGTATGTATACATACACCCATAGGCTATGCTGTATGTATACACACGCCCATAGGCTATGCTGTATGTATACATACACCCATAGGCTATGCTGTATGTATACACACACCCATAGGCTATGCTGTATGTATACATACACCCATAGGCTATGCTGTATGTATACATACACCCATAGGCTATGCTGTATATATACATACACCCATAGGCTATGCTGTATGTATACATACACCCATGGGCTATGCTGTATGTATACATACACCCATAGGCTATGCTGTATGTATACATACACCCATATGCTATGCTATGCTGTATGTATACATACACCCATAGGCTATGCTGTATGTATACATACACCCATAGGCTATGCTGTACATGTATGTATACATACACTCATAGGCTATTCTGTATGTATACATACACCCATAGGATATGCTGTATGTATACATACACCCATAGGCTATGCTGTATGTATACATACACCCATAGGCTATGCTGTATGTATACATACACCCATAGGCTATGCTGTATGTATACACACGCCCATAGGCTATGCTGTATGTATACATACGCCCATAGGCTATGCTGTATGTATACATACACCCATAGGCTATGCTGTATGTATACATACACCCATAGGCTATGCTGTATGTATACATACACCCATAGGCTATGCTGTACATGTATGTATACATACACTCATAGGCTATTCTGTATGTATACATACACCCATAGGATATGCTGTATGTATACATACACCCATAGGCTATGCTGTATGTATACATACACCCATAGGCTATGCTGTATGTATACATACACCCATAGGCTATGCTGTATGTATACACACGCCCATAGGCTATGCTGTATGTATACACACGCCCATAGGCTATGCTGTATGTATACATACACCCATAGGCTATGCTGTATGTATACATACACCCATAGGCTATGCTGTATGTATACATACACCCATAGGCTATGCTGTACATGTATGTATACATACACTCATAGGCTATTCTGTATGTATACATACACCCATAGGATATGCTGTATGTATACATACACCCATAGGATATGCTGTATGTATACATACACCCATAGGAGATGCTGTATGTATACATACACCCATAGGATATGCTGTATGTATACATACACCCATAGGCTATGCTGTACATGTATGTATACATACACTCATAGGCTATTCTGTATGTATACATACACCCATAGGCTATGCTGTATGTATACATACACTCATAGGCTATGCTGTATGTATACATACACCCATAGGCTATGCTGTACAGACTCATTATTATAAAATATCTAGTCTGTATCATGGGGTCTAGGTGAACTATCCGTGAACCATCTCGCGGGGGCGAGTGCGAATGAATGGAGTAGTTTATATTGGAAATGCCATCAATCTGCACATGCGCAGTCAGGGAGTAGTAGAACCGAGGCGTTTTGGTGGATGTTTTGGGGGTAAAAGTGGACCATCCATGGACCGCCTGGGGCATCATCTTGAGACATTCGGAGAGTAGAGTCCGACTGGATTGGTTTGTAATGGAACTTCCATGAGTCTGCGCATGCGCAGTCGTGGAGTAGTAAAAAAAGGGCATATGAGTCTTTTTGTCCGATTTAAATAAATTTCCTAAGGTTAGGGAAGAAAGCAACATATAAAAACGATTATTTCAAGATTGGACACCATTTTGAATTTATCTATAATTAATTGTTTCTAGAATTCTTTATTATGCAAGGTTTTGCGAAATATGTAATTTTATGGAATATGGTGACCATATTGGACACCACATTGGATTTGGGGGTAAAATAATATAAATTTCCAAGGACAATAATATACTGTTATTTTCCATACTGAAGTAAATAAACACAGTTAACATGGTATTATAGTGAGTTGAAAAGGACCATAGAACCTAGTTTTTTCCGGAAATTGGAATGTAATTTATGATGAGAGGTGGGGTCACAGCGATGCATGTTTTTGCCACACTCACCAAGGACCTTTTGGCAAATACCAGATTATGATAGAACATAAGCCACGGTGTCTGAAAACTCCACCTGGAAAAATCTCCGAGGGGGAGGAGGTCTATGGTGGGTCCATGTCTATAGTAGATGATATATTATAGATGCAGTCTCGAAATATGTAACCTGTGGAACTGAGAAATATATTTGTTCTTACTTTCTTGCTTGTAGCTGAACGTAAACCCCACGTGAGTGAACATGATGAAAAGTACACATTACGTGACCTTCAACCGCATGTGATGTACGCTGTATCGGTACAAGCCGTGTCCGAGGGCGGGGAGGGGCCGGAAAGCGCACGGATATATTCCGAACCTAAAACACCCTCACAGCAGAAAGGTATGGAAAAGCATGGTCTAGGCATGAAAAAGGCATGCAGCTGAAAGCTACTGAGGTATGGTCTGGGTGTATTTGAGGTCCAGTCAGGGCATAGAGAAGGTACATGCCTTTCTCATGCCTCCAGTCACCAGAGCCTGGCATTTAATAGTTGAGGGTCTGGAAGGCATGAATGAGGCATGGATTGGATATGGAAAAGGCATGTTTCAATTATTTTAATTATGCCTCTTGCATGCCTCCCGAAGCCTGGTTTAAAGGTAAGGATGGGGCATGATTCATACTCTTCTCTATTGCCCATTTTCAGATAAGTTAGATGCTGACGCTATAGCTGGGATAGCAGTTGGAGGTCTATTCTTGGTTTGTTTAGCTGCATTTGCTGGGAATGTCATGGTGAGGTATGGTATTCATTATTAAGTGTTCAGTATTCTTCATATAGTAGGTCAATTTTTTCATAGATTCTGATATATCTGATAATGCATTTGATGCAGGTTGGAGGATTGAATTTATCTACAATAATATTCTAACTCAGCTTGCTTCTCTGGGTGAATAAACGTTTACATTTTGTCCACACTATGTACCTTATCAAGCAAGATTGACAAAAAATAGCAATAAATCGATGTCCAACAGCGTATCTGAAACTTGTTTTCTGTCAGGTTTCTGTTCATGTACAATAAATATAAATTGGGCAGATACATTGCTTTGCGTCTAGGGGGTATGTTGTACCAGGTACATGTAAGCTATTCTACTAGACAGTTAAGGTTCTCCCATCGTTTTGTCAATTCGCCCCAGTCGCAGCTTGAAGAGAAGATTGCTCCGTCTGGACAGTAATATGACATTAGTGCTCCCTTAAACCCCATGAGTTTCTCTTGTTCTGTTTTGATATATATATATATAAAGATGGTCTAATGTAAGTACTCTATTTAGACAGCTAAAATGCTATGGATTAGTTTGTATTCTAACTATCTCAAACGAGTATCTATGGTACTTTTGAATGACAGATTGTATATCTGTTCTTAGAAAATCCAATATGCGATATGTCTACAATCAGTGCTGTTTGTGTCCCTTATACACGACCCATATATTCATTTTTCATTTTTTTCGCAGACGCCTGAAAGCGACATTTGCTGTGTCAAAAATAACCATAGATCTTCCCCCAGAGCTGGACGAACCGGCATTTTCGTATACCCAGGTAAGCCTTGAATTACACATCGTTAAAACCTTAGCGTAAAAACCATTGTAGTCCTGGCAATGGATAATACTCATTTATAGGCACCATGCTTCCTTGATCCTTGATCCATGTGCCGATGGCACTCGAAACTCCTAGTAAACTAAATTAAAAACACTGTTGTACTAATCTCACTAGTAAGTCCGCTATGTACTAGAAATAGATGATGGGTTTTGGATCAGATCACAGGCTCTCACTCCTTGGTGGCTCCTTGATCGAAAAGAGTCCAGTGGAGTGAAGGAATTGGCAGAGTGTTGTTGTTACTTTGTTTCGTATAATCTTGGCGTCGTCGACAGCGTCATAGCCCAGAAGTAGTTTGACGGTCAAAGTTGAGTGGCCGGTGTCTGTGAAAATCTTCACTCGCATCCGCTCCCTCTCGGTGTCGTATTTTGAGCAATGGTGTAGGCCTACCACGGGTTCAGTAGTTTCATTTTCACCACAACTGCATCTTGGAGATTTGTCGGTACAGAACTTGGCAGTGTAGTCGTTCAGGGTCGTGTAACCGGTTCTCAGTTGGGAGAGCAGGATTTGCCATTTTCGAGAAGGCAGGTCAAAAATAGGGTTAGGATGAATTACAGGCTTCAGTTGATACAGATGTCGGCCACGGCCTGTTGAATCCCATCTCCTCTGCCATTTGTTGAGGGATCGGACGCAGCCTGCTTGTTTTATATCCTGGATGGTGGCAATGTTGTCAGTATTTGGCAGGTCTTTGACCAGATTTGCCGCCTCCTTTGCTAGTTGATCTGCCATCTCATTACCTGCGACAGCTACATGACCAGGTGTCCAGATGAAATTGATGATCATGCCTGTTTCACGCAGATTCTGGAGTTTTTCTTAATATTCTGTATCAGCGAGTAATGGCTGCTGTATTCCCAGTTTAGCGTAAGAATTCCCAGGGCACCTCGGCTGTCAGATATAATAAACAGGGTGGAGGTCTCTGAGATGGCAGTGTTCAGGTTTCTAGATGTATAATCTAGAACCTGGTTGATGGCGTCCAGTTCTGCTAGAAGGCTAGATCCTCTAGGAGCCACCGGGTGAACGATCTTAATCTCTTCTCTGGTCGTGGGAAGAAGGATAAGAGCACCGGATCCACACGGTCCAGGGTTTTTCAAGCATGATCCATCGGTCAATGCTATTACTGATTCCACAGGCATAGCTTCGAGTAGGTCCTCAATGAATATTTTGGCATGAGTCCCTTGATCCACAGTCCTGGTGTTGGAAGACCCGAAGGCATGCCAGTGTTCAGGGTTTTTTTGCGTCGAGGTGAGGTATTTGTATTTTTTCATGTGAGCAACCTCTGTCCTTTTGATGTTAACTCCTGTTAGTTGTAGGATTTTTCCTGCTAGCATTTCCATGTTACCAAATGAGGTCATGTATCGCTCAGAAGGAGTTGCTTGCCACTGGTCCCAAAGTTTCCGCAGGGGTTCCTGGTTACCCATGGATAGTATCCGTTGGCACATTTTTATGGCAGCCTCATCCCACCTAAGGTCCAGTGGAAGGACACCAGCTTCAACTTCTGCGGCTTCTCTTACTGCAGTAGATGGTAGTCCTAGGCAGAGTGTTAGACCCTTCCTCTGGATGGCATATAATTTGGCCTTGCAGGAGTCCTTCATGATAGACCATACTGGAGAAGCATACTCCAAGTGCGATCTCACCAGACTTTTGAAGAGCTGTAGGAACTGCTTTGTTGGGATGGACTGGAGGCTTTTAAGATGTCGAAGGATACCCAGTGAGCGACTTGCTTTTCTCCCAAATACTTCTGTGTTCTTTTCAAAGTTTAATTGCTGGTCTAGGTGCATGCCTAGTACTTTTGGGGCCGTTGTCGTTGGTAAAGGGCGGCCATCCACCTGGGCGACGAGATTATCCACCATCTGGGCTGCGTCATTTATTCCTCTCCAGAAGACGCACAACTCGTGACCATTTTCAAATCTTCACTAATTCTGTCGGCCAGGACCTGGAGATCACTTCCCGTCATGTGAATTGTGCCGTCATCTGCAAATTTAGTTCTTTTACCTGTTGTTCCATCAAATATATCTCGAATGAAGAGGTTGAATAGAGGAGGAGCAATAACTGATCCTTGAGGAAGTCCCAACATAGTCTGAAATTTCGGTCCTTCTTCATTCGAATGGATTCCACTTGCGGTTCGTTCAGACAGGAAGCCGTTTATCCAGTGCCATATTTTCCCTTTGAAACCCAGTCGATGTAGTTTCACCAGTAGGCCTTCCCTCCACACGCTGTCATATGCCTTTTTGAGGTCAATCATGACTGCAGTGGTGTACTCTTTGTTGTTGAAGCCCATTGTGGCAGACTGAACCAGTTGCAGGATTGACATTGTTGTAGAGTGTCCCTTTCGAAAGCCATGCTGTTCACAGTCAATGATACCATCTATCTCCATGACGCTCTCGAGACGGGCCTTTACAATTGTCTCCATGACCTTGCATAGCGAGCATGTCAGGCTTATCGGTCTGTAAGCTGATGGAATACAGTAGTCTGGCTTCCCTGGTCTGCGAGTGAATTTCACCAGAGAATGTTTCCATTGGATAGGGAGGACACCTTCCTGCCACGATCTGTTGAAGATTTGTAAGATGGCTCTTTTCAGAAAGGGTCCAGCATACGACACCAGTTCCGGGAAGATATTTTCAGGGCCTGGTGCCTTGCCCGGTTTCAGCAGTTTTAGGGCCCCTTGAAGTACTGTCATCTGAATTTCAGTACAAATTCCACATCGAATTGGTGATCTTGCTCAATAGAATGATATTCTTCTAGAATGTCTTTTTGGAAGTTCTCATCAAATGAATTTGGCTTCAAGTGCTTCCCTCCAAAGAATGTTTCTTGTAGGAGGTGCAGTTTATCTGTTGCGTTAGGATTTCTCCGGAGTCTTTTGTCAGCGGAAAGATGACATCACCTCTATGATTATGAGTGAGTTTCCTGTGTTCCACATCTGTTTTGGGTCTGTGTCTTGGTAAGTTTAGTACACAGTCGGGTTGCCCATTTTGTTTTGGCACTTGCAATTTTTTGTAGATATTTTTCCTCAGCGGAAGCTAGCTGTTGTCTATTTTCGGGAGTGCTTCGTCTCTTGTATTTCCTTTGTAGTCTGTTTACTTCATTTTTCGCCTGTTTAACCTCAGTATTCCACCATTTAGGGCGGTGTGGATTCTTAAGTTTAATTTTCTGTCTTGGTACTGAAACTTCCATGCATCGGGCTAGACTCGTCAAAAGGTTTGTGTAGTCGTTTTGGAAGTTATCTGGGTGACCAGACTCTATCCATGACTTGGCACATAGTTCTGTTTCTGTTTTCCATGTTTCCCATTGAATTTTCTTTCGGGCTCAGATCACTAATATCTCTGGAGTGTTTTCCGGGATATCTGCGGATATATCAGTAAGTACCGCTATGTGGTCAGATCGGACACTCTCATGGGTCAAGGTGGTACAGGACGATATCAGAGTAGACATGTTGGCAGTATGAAGCACTAAGGCGATAACACTGGGTGAGTTACGTCTTGTTGGCTGCCCATCATTTGCACATATTAGGTGGTATCTGCCTAGGATATCCTCTAAGAGTTGGTCGCAGGTGTTGTCTGATATATTGTTCCACTCCTGCGATTTGACATTGAGATCCCCCAATATGATGTAGTGCTGTGATCCAATATTACTTAAGCTATTACCAAGGTGGATGATGGCATCCTTTTCTTCAGGTCTGATGTATGGGACAACTAGTATAAAGTTCTTGTTTGCATTTGTGTGGACCGTCACAGATATGCTTTCATAGAGGTGGTCTTGATGTTTTCGCAGTTCCTTTACTACGTGCTCGCCCCATTTGGACCACACATGACCCACCTCTCGACTACACATGACCCACCTCTCGACTATTAGTCCAGTCAATATGTGCAGATTTTCATCGAATTGTGCCTTTTGTCATGAAAGCATGAAATTTGGCACAGGTGTACATCGAGGCCTGGGGATATGGAGCCACGACGAACTTTTCCTATGTAGGGGTGCATTCCACAACTAAATGATGTGAGACTAAAAACGGGTTCGGGTCTTTGGTCGTAAATAGATGTAAAATCTTAACAAAGACCCTTTTAATATGTTCTAATTGGGCACACTCATGCCATTATTTCAGGGGACTTATGAGCTAATAAAATTGAAAAGGAAAGACGTGCAATCCTCCTTAATCCTTCTTCAACTTTTCTGAAAAACTTCATAAAATATATGAAAATGTATCAAATTCTATCCACAACCCAGAGAAAACGTATGAAATGATTTTCTTTTCATGCATGTTAAAGTGTTTCACGTCCAAAGGACAATTTAAAATGGCGGAAAAAAAAACAGGGAGTCGACCTCCACGTTGTTTTTTGTCCCCCGCCGCACCGCGGCCGGGGACTTTAAAATGGTTCTTGCTTCTATGTGTCCGTGCATGCACGGACGGACATGTCCGTGCAAATACTTCGTAAGCAATAACTTCTAAATGCTTTGTCGGATTCCTCCGAAATTTGGCATCTGCATTCTTTGCGACAAGACGTCTCTTGGTATTACGTTTCAGCAAGATCCGCTTGTAGGTGGCGCCACTGGGGTCTTGCTTCTATGTGTCCGTGCATGCACGGACATGTCCGTGCAAATACTTCGTAAGCAATAACTTCTAAATGCTTTGTCGGATTCCTCCGAAATTTGGCATCTGCATTCTTTGCGACAAGACGTCTGTTGGTATTACGTTTCAGCAAGATCCGCCTGTAGGTGGCGCCACTGGGTCTTGTCCCAATATTTAGTGCATGTCCATGCAAATACTGCGTAAGCGATAACTCCTAAATGCTTTGTCGGATTCCTCCGAAATTTGGCATCTGCATTCTTTGCGACAAGACGTCGCTGGTATTACGTTTCAGCAAGATCCGCCTGTAGGTGGCGCCACTGGGTCTTGTTCCAATCTTTAATGCATGTCCGTTCATGTTTGTTCAAATCCTTCGCGAGCGATAACTTTCGAACAATTTGTCGGATTTCTTCGAAATTTGGTAAATGCATTCCCTGCGACAAAACACCGTTGGTGATGCGTTTCAGCAAAATCCACCCGGAGGTGGCGCCACTAGAGTTCATTCCATTATTCCATGCTGCAAGTGATAACTTAGAAACACTTGGTCGAATTTCTTTGAAATATCCTACATATGTACCTTTCTGGGTAACATGAGAAACGTTGCGGCTCATCGGATTCTTCTCAAATTTGGCATGCATTTACCATGCCAGGAGCTGTTGCTTGGGATTGCCTTTCGCTCACTTGCACTCACAGGTGGCGCCACCTGGTGGCAACATCACAAATTCGTTTCCGGGTAATAACTTGAGAACTGACCATCGGATTCTTCTCAAATTTTGTATGAATGTACCGTGACATAAGATGTCGCTTGATAATGCATTTCACTGACTTGCGCCTAGAGGTGGCGTCACCTGGTGTCAAAATCTAAATTTGGTTTCTGGGCAATAACTTGAGGACCCTCATCGGATTCTTCTCAAATTTGGTATGCAGATGTCCCCACGATACCATGTTCCTTGGGATTGTATTTTTCCCGCTTCTGCCTACAGGTGGCGTCTCCTGGTGGAAAAATTTGTTTCCGGGCAATAATTTGGCAACTGCTCATCAGATTATTTTCAAATTTTGTATTCATATGTGACCCGCCCCAAATAACATGAACACCGGTGGGCATCTAGTACCGGCAATAACTTGAGGACCCCTCTTCAGAGTCTCAAAGTTCATATGCCGATACCATGACATGAGATGTCATTTGGGATTGTGTTTTGCCTGCTTGCACCTACAGGTGGTGACTCCTTGTGGCAAAGTCTAAATTTGGTTTCTGGGCAATAGGTTGAGGATGCCTTCATATTCTTGTCAAATTTAGTTTGCAGATAATATGCCATGAGTTGTCTCTTGGGGTTGCATTTCGGTTACATAATTTTCATGCTACATGGTAAAGAAAATATATTACAGTAGCAATCAACGTTCAGTCAGCCATTCGGAGTTGATCTCAAAACCTGGGAAGGTGGAAAGACCCCTCTGCTTCTTACGCATGTGAAGTAGCTGTTGCCATTCTCATGAATATCTTCTGAAACCGACAGCGCTTATAAATATTGCTGCCATTTTGGCGGGGGACCTAGCATCCTCTGGCTGCTTGTTTTTGTAACATTTCATCGCCATCAAGAAATCATCGTTTTCGCTCCCCGAAAGAGAGCGGATTTTGACCTGCCAGATATTCAATTCCGGACACGATTAACGATGTAGTGGCGCGTAGGTGCGATCAACAAGCAATTGTTATATCCTTTTTTTTAGAAATGGTGACGTCCAGCAGGGTGATACTATAGATATCAGTTAGTAGAAAGGTAAGAAGAATTACCATGCTGTCAAATACGGTCGAACTTCCCTATTATGAAATTAGGGAGGGAACACATTGTGCGAAACCGTGGCAAGTGTGGGATGCACCCTAGGTCACAGTGACCATTTTTCGAAATCTGCCAGGATCCTATATTAGCATTTGGAATACTGCACTGTTTCATCTGTTTGTGGCTTATTCTTTGGGTCAGTTGTCAGAATATTGATGGAAAGTTCCATAGTAAAGTTACATGTGGACAAATGAAAATGGTCATATGGTCGAGTCGACCATCTTGGATTTCAAGATGGCAGCTATATGAAGCTTATTTCAGCCAATATTTCAATAACCACACAATATATCAACATAATTCCTGCTGATACACTGACATTTAGTGGTTCAGCACGACGATTATTTCACAATAGATATGGTCCAATAACAGCCATCTCAGATTTCCAAAATGGCTGCCATCATTTTCCAAAATGGCCTCTCCATTTTCATTTCGGGAACTTTGGGCACTCGTATCTTTGTATTAGTCAGCCACCCTATTGTGTTACACTTTGATTTTTGAAAGCAGAATTATTACAGTGCTACATTATTTAGAGACGGTAATATTTAATTTATTAAGGAATGAAAGTAATAATAATATTGATTAAAATAATAAGCAAAAATAGCCAAACAGATATGTGAAATTGTTTAAAAGATTTTCCAAACTGGCCACCAAATTTTCATGATATTATAAGACGGTAATATTTAATTAATTAAGAAATGAAAATAATAATCCTGATAATGATAATAAGCAAATTAGGCAAACATGCATGGTCAACCAGATATTGTGAATTTTTCAAAGTATTTTGACTTTTCACATAAATCACCAAAGCTCACTGGAATTAGACATGGTGTTGAGATATGAGATTTACCTTGGTGGCTAAGCTGAGGTAGTCTTGAAGGGATGTGCCACTCAGGCAATTTATTGTCAGTTAGTTTAATTTATTTCTTTTCTTGGAATTGGTCTTAAGTACGGTTCTGTATGAGCTTTATTCGTAATGTCATATTAGTAGCCTATAGTGCGCTTCCATGTAAACAAAATATCAGAAAATAAATTGAAAGAAACACGAAGCAATTTTTGTGGTTTCCATCGCAACGTCACGCAAAATGTCCATATGGCGATGTGAACTCGATAAAAGACAAACAGTTTCAGCTAGGGACTTCAAATTTGGCATGCAGGATTGTTAGGTGGTCAATCACAAGCCGATTGAATTTGGGTACATGGCGATTTTTATGGTTTCCATGGCAGCGTCACGCAAATGTCCATATGGCGATGTGATCGCGATAGAAGCCTAACCGTTGTAGCTAGAGATTTCAAATTTGCTATGTAGCATTGTTGGTTGGTCAACCACAAGCCTGTCAAAGATGGGCAAATTGTGATGATTTTTATGGTTTCTATGGCAACGTAACGCAAAATGTCCATATGGCGATGTGAACGCGATAGAAGCCATACTAATCTGATTAAAACTCAGACTTAATAAACCGCTCCTCTTTCGGACATGTCGCTGATTAAGATCTGGGACAGTTCCTATCTTAAATCTGTCGCGCATGTCAGACTGGCGACCAATCACAGTCCAGCCTCAACAGGCGAAGGGCCTGTATTGGCGCTTTCCATTTGGAGGCAAGGCCAGCATTGCTCCGGTATAGTAAATGGAAGTGCACAATCAAGGCATTGCCAGCGGCCACGCCGACTACGCGAAATGGAGTGAGTGAGTGAGTGAATAGGGTTTAACGTCGCTTTCAACATTTTTTCAGCTATATCACGACGGGGAAGGGAAGGGAGGGGAGGGGGAGGGGAAGGGGAACCTACTTGTAACAGAGCAGATCTAATGCTGCCATTTTATAGTGCTGTCCCACTGAAATACCATGCCGTAGGCAGACATGACACCCCACTCAGTCACATTATACTGACACCGAGCGACCCAGTCCTTGTTCTATCCTCTTAATGCTGAGCGTAAGCGAGGAAGCAACAAGCTCCATTTTTCAAGTCTTAGGTATGACCCGGCCTGGGATCGAACCCAGAACCTACCGCTTACGAGGCCGACGCTCTAACCATTAGACCACCGCGAAATGGAAAGCGCCCTATACCGGTATGTCAGACTGGCGACCAATCACAGTCCAGCCTCAACAGGCGAAGGGCCTGTATTGGCGCTTTCCATTTGGAGGCAAGGCCAGCATTGCTCCGGTATAGTAAATGGAAGTGCACAATCAAGGCATTGCCAGCGGCCACGCCGACTACGCGAAATGGAAAGCGCCCTATACCGGTATTCAGTGGCGGCCAAGTTCAAGCAGGGCGAGATCTAAAATGATGGTGTGTTGGCGTGCCCGCATTAAAGCAGGAGCAACTGCAGATGCTTTCTTGCATGCTACGTAAAAGACACTGTATAGCCGTTCTTCTTACCGGTTACGGGAAATCTTTATGTTGCCGAGTGTACGGACGAGACGCAGAAAAATCCCCGCCTGAGTGAAGCTGCAGGCGGCTGACGAAGACGTTCTTGCTGTCGACTCCAGTCCATGAGCGATCGCCGAAGATTATTATTTGCTCCCCGTTGCTCTCTTCAATGACAGACCAGGTGAAAAGATCAAGGGATATTTCTTGCACTGCTGGATATATAGGTACTACGGTGGCCCGTTAGGGCCATTGTCGTTTTCTTTTGATTTCCTATGTTTTTCTATTTCCGAAGAAACCAACTTTTAATTTTCTAGATTTTCTTGTATTTTCCAAGAAATCAACTGGAATTTTCAGCGAATTCATAGCAATATTCTGCGAATTTTCCAAAGCCTAACAAGACGTAAAAACAGAGACAAAATCGAAGAAAACCTACGAATTTTGAAAAACACCAAATACAATTTCCTCCGCGGATATAATATTTCCTCCGCGGATATAATATTTCCTCCGCGCGGATATAATCATTTCTCCGCGGATATAATATTTCCTCCGCGGATATAATATTTCCTCCGCGGATATAATCATATAATATTTCCTCCGCGGATATAATATTTCCTCCGCGGATATAATATTTCCTCCGCGGATATAATCATTTCCTCCGCGGATATAATATTTCCTCCGCGGATATAATATTTCCTCCGCGGATATAATCATTTCCTCCGCGGATATAATATTTCCTCCGCGGATATAACATTTCCTCCGCGGATATAATCATTTCCTCCGCGGATATAATATTTCCTCCGCGGATATAATAATTCCTCCGCGGATATAATCATTTCCTCCGCGTATATAATATTTCTTCCGCGGATATAATATTTCCTCCGCGGATATAATCATTTCCTCCGCGGATATAATATTTCCTCCGCGGATATAATATTTCCTCCGCGGATATAATCATTTCCTCCGCGGATATAATATTTCCTCCGCGGATATAATATTTTCTCCGCGGATATAATCATTTCCTCCGCGGATATAATATTTCCTCCGCGGATATAATATTTCCTTCGCGGATATAATCATTTCCTCCGCGGATATAACATTTCCTCCGCGGATATAATATTTCCTCCGCGGATATAATCATTTCCTCCGCGGATATAATATTTCCTCCGCGGATATAATCATTTCCTCCGCGGATATATTATTTCCTCCGCGGATATAATATTTCCTCCGCGGATATAATCATTTCCTCCGCGGATATAATATTTCCTCCGCGGATATAATATTTCCTCCGCGGATATAATCATTTCCTCCGCGGATATAATATTTCCTCCGCGGATATAATATTACCTCCGCGGATATAATCATTTCCTCCGCGGATATAATATTTCCTCCGCGGATATAATATTTCCTCCGCGGATATAATCATTTCTTCCGCGGATATAATATTTCCTCCGCGTATATAATATTTCCTCCGCGGATATAATCATTTCTTCCGCGGATATAATATTTGCTCCGCGGATATAATATTTCCTCCGCGGATATAATATTTCCTCCGCGGATATAATATTTCCTCCGCGGATATAATCATTTCCTCCGCGGATATAATATTTCTTCCGCGGATATAATATTTCCTCCGCGGATATAATCATTTCCTCCGCGGATATAATATTTCCTCCGCGGATATAATATTTCCTCCTCGGATATAATCATTTCCTCCGCGGATATAATATTTCCTCCGCGGATATAATATTTCCTCCGCGGATATAATCATTTCCTCCGCGGATATAATATTTCCTCCGCGGATATAATATTTCCCTCCGCGGATGTAATATTTCCTCCGCGGATATAATATTTCCTCCGCAGATATAATCATTTCCTCCGCGGATATAATATTTCTTCCGCGGATATAATATTTCCTCCGCGGATATAATCATTTCCTCCGCGGATATAATATTTCCTCCGCGGATATAATATTTCCTCCGCGGATATAATCATTTCCTCCGCGGATATAATATTTCCTCCGCGGACATAATATTTCCTCCGCGGATATAATCATTTCCTCCGCGGATATAATATTTCCTCCGCGGATATAATTAATTTCCTCCGCGGAGGAAATTCACGTGACTTGAGTACTAGAAAGGCGGCAAATTCATTAGCATTTTTGAGGCTGAGGAGTGAGGCTGATGTGCAGGTGACGTCACGATGGCGTCACTATGACGTCACATCCGGTGACATCCGGATCAAAGGTCACATCCGGTCACGTGACAACCGGATCACTTCCTGTGACGTCACGATGGCGTCATTATGACGTCACATCCGGTGACATCCGGGTCAAAGGTCACATCCGGTCACGTGGCATCCGGTAACATCCGGGTCACTTCCTGTGACGTCGCTTCCGGTCAGCTGGCGGCCTAGCAAGAGTTATCTGCCCCTACCTAAGACCCCAGTGACTTCCAATGTTAATCTCATGCAGGTATGGGAAAGGGGGCTTGAAGATATCTTTGAACGCCACTATGAGATTCGCCCCCGTTTTCGTCCGGATGGGTACCACCCACGCATACTTCTTTAGGATATCGATGCACGTCAAGATATACTGATTCCCATTGTTGTGTTTGGCAAAGGCGCTCATATCGACCAAATCCGCTTGCCACTGGGCATCTATTCCTCCCACGATGACCCGGTTCCGTAGAAAATGGCGACGGACAGATCGATGTAACTATTTTGAGAGTAGTTAATTACGAATCCGGGATGAAATTTTACATAAAGCGCGTTAAATTAGGATCTGTCTATTGACGCTTGGGTTAAATTGATTTTTAATGAATTTAATTATTTAATAATTAAGGTAAAATTTATTTTCAAAATCTGACCTCGGATTCGTGATCTGCGTTATCCATATTACTTTATGACGAAGTTTAGAGTAATTCGGAACAGTTTGGGTCGCAAACTCGCGGTCACAACAAATTTTCTAATCGAGATTTTAATATGAAGCTCAAGGTCAAGGTCAAATCTGACCTCATATTCGTGACCTACGATCTCCAGTATAGTTTAGTGCGAAGTTTGAGGTCAATCCATCAAGGCCGAATTTTTCAGACCATTTTAGCCCAAGGTATAAGGATGAAAATGTTGTTTCACCGATTCCTTCCAAATTTGGTGTGGTAAGAGTATGAGTCTAGCTGATAACGAAACTGCGGTCGGAATCGATCTAGGGCCCTAAGTTTTTTTTTTACTGATTTTTGAAAATTCCAATACTTAACCTAGGCTTCAATGGACACTTTTTTTTGTATCAAAGCAATCCAAATTTTAACCTCGGATTCGTGATCAGGGACCTCGAAAACCTATACACACATAATTTGAGGTCATTCGGTGAAGGTTGAAACTTGACCTCCAAAACACCTAAGGGTGACCCCTTAGCGAAATTTTGGTCAGAATTTTTGCTGTCACCGATTGACCTTAAACTTTGCCCTAAACCTATATCGGGGTCAGAGGTCACGAATCTGAGGTCAGTTTTGACCTTGACCTTGACCTTTATATCAAAATCTCGATTTGAAAATTTGGGTATGACTTTGACCTTAGCGCAAGGTCACAAGATAATGTCGGATGACCTTGACCTTTTGATATGTGATGACCCCGTGACCTTTGAGTTGACCCATGACCTTGACCTTGACCTCTGACCTCAAGATAAATTTTGCGATAGTGCATTCCAATTGTACCATCGCATTTTTAAACCCAAGGCCAAAGGTCAAGTTCGATGTCATGGGTCAACGCAGAGATCATGGGGTCATGACATATCAAAAGGTCAAGGTCGTCTGACAATATCTTGTTACCTTGCGCCAAGGTCAAAGTCATACCCAAATTTTCGAATCGCCATTTTAATATGAAGGTCAAGATCAAGGTCAAATCTGACATCATATTCGTGACCTACGACCTCCAGTATACTTTAGTGCGAAGTTTGAGGTTAATCGGTGAAAGTCGAATTTTTCAGACCATTTCAGCCCCAAGGTAGATGGCAAATTTTCAGTATTTCAAAAATTCTTTTAAAAAAACCTTAGAGACCTACGTCAATTCTGATTGCAGATTCGTAATCAGCTAGGTGAGTACTATCAGCTCACCAAATTTGAAAGGAATCGGTGACCCAAAAAATTTCGACCGAAAAAGTATCAAAATGAGTTCAAAAATTAACTTTTGACCTTGGCTTGCGAGATTTTAATTGGAAAACATAAACCCGTACCTCTATGCACAACTACATTTCCTCAGCTATCCATAGAGGTGCGACCCATAGTTGTGTGTGCAATGGGTGTCGCAAACTCGCGGTCACAACATGCTAGGGGTCGGCGTTACATGTAGAATTTGTCACTGTATTGCTAAATATACCCCATGTAGAAAAATGGACAGCCTTCTGCTGGTCAACATTGTTGAACATCAACAAAAATATTAAATAAAAGACTAAGCGATGGGCTTTCATTTGGTGTATCGCACGCTTGGATACAAAATAAGGGTGACCAAGGACACTCCGCAACAATCAGGCTGTTAATTCTATTATCGGTTCGCCTTTGTGCACCGATATGACATTTACATTTTGACCCTGGCTTGCGAGATTTGAGTTGGAAAACATAAACCCATACCTCTGTGCACAACTTCACTGTCTCAGCTATCCATAGAGGTGCGACCCATATTTGTGTGTGCAATGGGTGTCGCAAACTCGCGGTCACAACATGCTAGGGTTCGGCGTTACATGTAGAATTTGCATGTAAAAAATCAATGTAACCCAGGCTTCAATGGACAGACCCAATTCCACTGTTCCGAATTACATTAAACTTCTTCCTAAAGTATTGTCGAGGACGTAGATGACGAATCCGAGGTCAGATTGTAAAATCTACTTTATCTTAATTATTAAATAATTAATTTTATTAGAAATCAATTTAACCCAGGCTTCAATGGGCAGCACCCAATTCCACTGTTCCGAATTACTCTAAACTTCGTCTTAAAGTAATATGGATAACGCAGATCACGAATCCGAGGTCAGATTTTGAAAATAAATTTTACCTTAATTATTAAATAATTAAATTCATTAAAATTTAAATAGACAGATCCTAATTTAACGCGCTTTATGTAAAATTTCATCCCGGATTCGTAATTAGCTACTCCCAAAATAGTTACATCGATCTGTCCGTCGCCATTTTCTACGGAACCGGGTCATCGTGGGAGGAATAGATGCCCAGTGGCAAGCGGATTTGGTCGATATGAGCGCCTTTGCCAAACACAACGATGGGAATCAGTATATCTTGACGTGCATCGATATCCTATCGAAGTATGCGTGGGTGGTACCCATCCGGACGAAAACGGGGGCGAATCTCATAGCGGCGTTCAAAGATATCTTCAAGCCCCCTTTCCCATACCTGCATGAGATTAACATTGGAAGTCACTGGGGTCTTAGGTAGGGGCAGATAACTCTTGCTAGGCCGCCAGCTGACCGGAAGCGACTTCACAGGAAGTGACCCGGATGTTACCGGATGCCACGTGACCGGATGTGACCTTTGACCCGGATGTCACCGGATGTGACGTCATAATGACGCCATCGTGACGTCACAGGAAGTGATCCGGTTGTCACGTGACCGGATGTGACCTTTGATCCGGATGTCACCGGAGGTGACGTCATAGTGACGCCATCGTGACGTCACCTGCACATCAGCCTCACTCCTCAGCCTCAAAAAATGCTAATGAATTTGCCGCCTTTCTAGTACTCAAGTCACGTGAATTTCCTCCGCGGAGGAAATTAATTATATCCGCGGAGGAAATATTATATCCGCGGAGGAAATATTATATCCGCGGAGGAAATGATTATATCCGCGGAGGAAATATTATATCCGCGGAGGAAATATTATATCCGCGGAGGAAATATTATATCCGCGGAAGAAATATTATATCCGCGGAGGAAATGATTATATCTGCGGAGGAAATATTATGATTCAGTGGAGGAAATATTATATCCGCGAGAAATATTATATCCGTGAGGAATATTATATCTCGCGGAGGAAATATTAATATCCAAGTGGGGAGGAAATGATTATATCCGCGGAGGAAATATTATATCCGCGGAGGAAATATTATATCCGCGGAGGAAATGATTATATCCGCGGAGGAAATATTATTTCCGCGGAGGAAATGATTATATCCGCGGAGGAAATATTATATCCGCGGAGGAAATGATTATATCCGCGGAGGAAATATTATGATTATATCCGCGGAGGAAATATTATATCCGCGGAGGAAATATTATATCCGCGGAGGAAAATATTATATCCGCGGAGGAAATATTATATCCGCGGAGGAAATATTATATCCGCGGAGGAAATGATTATATCCGCGGAGGAAATATTATATCCGCGGAGGAAATATTATATCCGCGGAGAAAATGATTATATCCGCGGAGGAAATATTATATCCGCGGAGGAAATATTATATCCGCGGAGGAAATGGTTATATCCGCGGAGGAAATATTA
>JAVTVY010028145.1:0-106336 GCA_036873755.1 Hanleya hanleyi
CTCTCGTGTCCAGAGCCCTGAACACTTTTGTGATCTATTCATTATATATAACTCAAATGTTTTCTCTATCTCCAATATTCTCGTCCCATTGTGGTTAACACCAGGTTTGTTTCCATGTATACCTTCCCCCTCTTTATCTCCAACATGCCCGTTAAAATCTCCCAGCAAAACCACTTTATATCCAATCTGCCTTAATCTTGTCATCTGTGCCACCAATAGATCATATAACCTATCATTCCAGCCCCTGTCAACTCCTTGCTGTGCTGCATACAGCAGCCCTATAGTATATTTGTCTCCAAAGTTTCCCGATATCCATATCACATCGTCAACTACCCCTTCCCATTCTGCACCAATAACTAGACCCAAGTCTTCCATCTTCAGCTGAAAACCTTGCCGGCACTTCTTCACCGCCAGCGCAATGCCACCTGCCCCTGTACTGGCTTGCTGTTGTCGTCTACCCTCAAAACAATCATATCCCTGGATCTTAATTGCAGACGTCCCTTTATATTTATGTGTCTCCACCATACCCACTACATCCAATTTTTCCAGTTCTACTATCTCCACCACCTCTCCTAACTTGCCATATTTAGCCACAACACCCTGTGTCATTCCCAATCCATTTACATTAACAAAGCCCACTTTCCACCTGTTGCGACGTTTCTTTGTACGAGTCCTTCTTGTTCTGCCGTATTTTCTCCTCCGTCTTACGACAACATCCCCACCCCCCACCCCAGGACCCGAGATCAGTTTAAATGTGTTTTTGGCATTTGTATTTCCGCCTCTACTGTATTCCCTAACCCTCTTACAAAATGTTCAAGACCTTGTCCCTGCTCATCCAAATGGAGCCCATCTCTCAAAACCCCCCCGATCCTCACTGGACATCCCTTTTTCCAGAAATCAGTGTGTCTGTAAAATCCCCACCCCATTTCGTCCGCCGCTATCTCTAAACGCTGGTTTAGCCTTCTTATATCAGTATTCACCCTTTCTCCATCACGTGTCCGTGGTAACAAACCCGATATCACCCGTGGTATTTCTCCAAATAATTCTTCTGCCAAGAACATTGTTTTCCTCATTTCAGCCACAATTAACTCTATGGGTACTCCCTCTGCTGTTACATAATTTGTCTCCCCATGAATCACTAGGCATTCCAACATATCGTCTCCCACCAGTTTCTCTACTGCTGGCCCCATCTCACAACGTATATGCTTCAAATTAAACCCTGGCATGCTTTGAACTCTAACATTCAAATTGTTCCCCAACATACTCTGTAGGCCTTCTCTGATTGGCCGAACAATAGAATCCCCTATCACTGCTACCACCGGGGCTTTCTTTTTCGGAAGATTTTTCTCGCCGTTAATGGCTTTTAACTCTTCCATTTGCTCCATTTGTTCCTCCACCCTTTCTATTTGTGTCTTCACTGCGGTTATTCCCCCAAAGTGTGCCGCTTCCAGTACTACCGCAGCTTCATTAAACCCCTCTGGACACTCTTCAACCGTGCCTACTTCCAGGATCTCTTTGCTAGTGCTATTATCGCATCTTTCTTTTCTTACAATCTCTATCCTCCTCCACCCTTCAGCTTGCTTCTGTTTACCTTTCCCAGTTGTTTGGACTCTCTCCCCAACTCTAATATTTAATCTCTGTTGTATCATGTCCATCATATCTGTTCCCTCTCCCACAATTTCCTGTAAAACTTCAATTATTGACTCCACCCACATTTGCATCTTTTCCTTATCTCCTCTATACCCTCGTATCTCATCCTCGAGTCCTGCTACTCGACATTTCAGGCATATCAAATCATATATACACCCCTTCTCGACTATGTCTTCATCATCTAACATCGTCATCCTAGACCCACAGGTCGAACAATAGTACTCAACGCTGTCATCTTCTGAACTGGCACCATCCCCCTCACTCAGACATTTTTCTTCCATCGTATCTAACCATTGTCTCTCTATCTCCTCATCTTCGTCCGCTATCTCCATATTGAGTCACACTATGTATACCCCGTTATCTTGTTTATACAATGTTCAGTTCTTTTAGTATACCACTGAATATATGCCAATAAATATATATATAATTATATGTGTGGCTCCTCAGTCTCCCATTATATTTTAGTACCTTGTGTAGGTTTTCAAAACAACAACCTGACCCACTTATAGACTAATTAGCGAATTAGACTAATCATTATTCACAGAATTCACATATAATCATGTTTCTACATATATCAATGTATAAGAATAGCCTGTTTAATTCCTAATCTGTGCTGGAATCATTTAAAAAAGAAAAAATTCCAGAGTATGCCTCCCCAAGAATACAAGATTAATGTATCCTCAAGAATCTATAAGATCTAGTCCAAACTCTCCCTATCTTTTGCACAGCTCTGGTGTCAACAGATCCCAGCCTGAAACCAATTAATCCAGATAAATAACCCTCACCCTGGAGGCAATAAAATATATCTCCCCAGATATATTACTGTGGGAAATGTCACCTTACACTTTATTTCATATTACTCTGTGGGCTGGTCAGGACATTACAGCTTATGTGTTGACAATTAACCCACAGATGCCATAGCCCATGAAATACGACTTCCTGGATGAGCAATTTTTATGGGTCCTTTCCCCCTTCACACTGCTCTGGTTGTTTATATATCTACCAAATTATCTTACCAGCAGGGCTATATGTTAAAATCTCCTGCCTAATGACCCACTCTGTGTCCAGTCCTCAATAATTGTCACCAGATGAGACACCCAACAGGTATTTCCCTCTTGCCCATTCACAAGCCACTAAGTCCCTCTCAGGGCAATAAATCTATCCTCACAAACCATACTACACATGGAAAAGGCAAAATATCAAAGAGTTTGTCTCTTGATGTGAATTTCTTTAGCTGTCAACTGCACCTCCCACTCAAAATGGAATAGGCTCCAATTTGACCATAAAATCACTCAGTATATTTAAAGATGTTCTACGCTTGGCAGGCCAATATATCAGCCCTTTGAACATCTATATTTTCACCAAATTCCTACCAGATATCTACTCACTCAATATATCTTCACCTTGGGGACGAATCAATATCTATAGCAACATCACTTTGACTCCCATTCTAATCTTACTTTAAAATTTTTAGATATGCAACCTTTGATGCTTCGTGAGATAAAACGCTAGACCGCTAACAATTCTTTGTATCTGATAATAGAATATATTCAAACAAACCTAGGACATGCGAAGTAAAACAATAACAGTAGATCTTAAAAAAGACCAACAACTACAAAGTATATCAGCGAATGCATTCGTATAATTAGTAACCTATTCTATTCTTAACTGTTATTAGTATGTCTGTTCTCTACTTTAACATGCCAACAATTCAAAACGATATCACCGAGTCCTGTGCAGTTAATCCCTCTGGTCTCTCTGGTCACATCTCCAAAACTTGTACGACTGTTCATTCCATTATCTGCACATATATACGAATTCCAATGTTCCCAGCTGACTGTTATATCCTCAGCTGATTCTTCGGATGAGTTCCACTTTACGCTTCTCTTCTCTTCCAAATGAGTGACAAAAACTTCCTGTTCTGTCTTGTCCCACACTATAGGATAACTATCTCAATACTCTATTTATGCTTAATAAAAACAAACCAGTAGACTAAACTTGAAAACCTCCAATGCACTAGTATTACAAATAAATACACTGAACTTCAACACACTCCAATGGACTTGTATCTTCCGCTATTAAAGTCAGGAGCTCCAGCTGAACACGTCTAGTCGGGTCGGTGGTCAACAGTTAAAAATCCGTCGTCGCTATTATATAAATGTTATATGGAACAAGATGAAGAATGCCGATCCAAAAATACGTTGAACTGGGTTTCCTATATGAAAACTCTATTACAGGAGACCAATTGCCAACAACTCTGGGATAACCAAACATGTAAAAAACCCTAGGCCACTATAAATTGCATGAAGTCTTTCCTATGTGAGATATTTTCAGTTTTATGGGCTGGGAATATTGCTGATTTTTCTAAGATGACCCCCTATCGTATGTTCAAGAAGAGCTTTCTCTCAGAGGAAGCGGCTGATAGTGAAAAATAGAAAACATAGGTCCGGCCTTATTTAGCTTTGAATCAGTGCCCATAAACTCGGTATTGAACGTGGAAGACACTCAAGTACTGCAGGTAATGACCGTCTTTTTCAAACATGTCAGCTCGTCGACGAAAACCATGTTTTACATTGTACTAAACATGTGGAAATACGGAAAATTATGCTGGATGAGATCAAGTGTCATGTCTCCATATCTCAGATTAACGATAAGTCTTTCATTGACCTGCTGTCGACAACTGACGTAACCGTTCAAAATGCCTTGGCTAAGTATACATACGAATGTTTGAACCGAATGAAGGAAATAATGGTTGACATTGCTAATATTGTTTTAGTGTGTTGTACATTGTTGCAGAAACTTATAAAACAGGGCTATTCCTCCAAGCGCCTCCACTCAAAGTTTCTCAAATTTGGCGATACATATCGCATGCTGATAGCAAAATACGAACGGAGCGTGCAAGATCTATGGCGTAACGTTTCGTAACTTGTGTCTAATTCCGCTTAACCCGGGGCTAGGGGCCGTATGAATCCATGTATTTCAAGATCCTCATGGTGCTCATATGAACAGTCACAATCAAAGCGTGACTGAGATACACCATTCTCTAGATAACGACTTTAGAACGATTATTATGCATTAGGAATATTGATCAGCGATACGGATTTTATATTTTTGGAACATCATGATGTCTTGTCGGCATCATTGAAAACTGTTGACCGCTTCTCTCTTGCAGGAAACTAGCCTATGTTTATGTATACTATGATTGTCTTTTTTGAATTTGGTGCTAATACTGTTATATGGATATGGAATAGGTCTTTGGATTATGGACGCGGATATTCTTTAATTGACGACGGCTGAATTATGAATGACGGACTAGACGCTTGTATTTGTATTGTCATTGTTTTTATATGTTCATGCCATTAGTCCCTCTGGGACACAAATGTGCAATAAAGTATTTGAATTGATTTGTATTTTCCACAGGAAGGGACAGCTGAAAATCATTAGGATTTGCGAAATACGGAAAATCCCCTAATTGCCTCCTTACATCTTACAAAATTCCTCCTAATATGAATAAAACTGTAAATTCATTCAGGATTAATAAAATCTAAAATATTACAATTCTATTAATTAATCTTCGGATTTTTCTGTGGCTCTGGAATATGTTATCTACATGTAAAATAAGTTTCTAGGATAATTGTTTTCAGTTTTATGCCCTTTCATTTGTTTGATGATTTCTATCAAATTGCAGATTGGTGCAAAATGTTATTGCGAGCTTGCCAGGATTCGAACCTGGAATCTTCTGATCCGTAGTCAGACGCGTTATATTGCGCCACAAGCCCTCTTGGTGACAGCAGCTGCGAATTGTGAAACCAAGAACCTATAGACCGGGTATGCATCCCTCGGTGGAAGTTGGTACAGTGAACTTTGGTTTAATTGGAATGACCTTACGTCTATATAACCACATCTTTGACATGCAGCCGTCAACACGTTTTTCTGTGGGATCAAGTAGTGCCTAGGCGTTCTGAAGTACTTATATTTCCCTGGCATCCTCTTGTTTCTCCAAAACTTCATCCAGCTCGACAAGTGGATGACAAAAGCCAGGTACTCATCCCTCAATACAGGTTAGTTGACTGAACATTTGATTTGAGTGGACTTGCGTCTATATAACCACATCTTTGACATTCAGCCAATAACACCTTACACTGCAAAAAACATTTTGTGTTGAAGCCATTTTAGCACAAAATTGTGTTAAAACAACAGAATATTTTTCGCAGTGTACTCTCTTGGATTCAATCAAGGAAATATGTAGGAAATAATGGTTGACATTGCTCCAGCGATGTTTTGTATACATCGCCACAATATTGTCTTCATGTGTTGTACCTTGCAGTTCTTTGTATTGTCATTGTTTTTACATGTTCATGCCATTAGTCCCTCTGGGACACAAATGTGCAATAAAGTATTTGAATTGATTTGCATTTTCCACATGAAGGGACAGCTGAAAACCATTAGGCTTTGCGAAATACGGAAAATCCCTTAATTGCATTCTTACATCTTACAAAATTCCTCCTGATAGTGTCATAGTATTACAGTTTTAAATTAGACACTGAGGATATTTCTAGAATGATAGACCTGAGGTAAACATGTTTACGTTCTGTTGTATTCATGGAATTTTCTCGTAATTGTGACCGATTTATCGTAAGTGAATTATGTGAGTTATCCGTCTAGTGTTTTCTCGAAGATTCTGTGACTGCAAATGGCTGCTCTACGTACAGTCCCGTATGACCTGATAGATTGGTGCATAGCGCCATCTGTACATGCATCTATGACCTGAGCGGTTAGTGTGGAACGCCATCTATACATATAGATTTTCATTGTATTCAATATTAGACATTCTTGAAGTTTCTGGAATGAGAAAGCACTTGTTTATCTGGGTTAATTATGTCGAACTTTCTTGTAACTGTTATAATTGCATTAGGGTTAAATCTGACGTCATTGCTATACCGATGGAAGTTTCTTGATCTGATAGAATAATAGAAGAAGAATTTAGTGATCAAAAAAGGAGATTCGAACGGCCTCTATTGGGTGCATAACTGGACATTACCTTTGACTGAGATAACTGACTGCTGGATAATATATTCCTGTTGGATTACTCTTGTGTGTTTGACTGCGGTTTTATCTTATCTACGTAATTGTACCGACGGAAACTGGACAACAGCTGAGCGGTATTGGACTAGATTTCTGCATGCCGGCACGAACTGTATAGAGATTTGGACGTTAATACAGGCTCGAGAGATACAGCGGTATAACATTGAACAGTAAGATTTTATTTGACGTTTGTTTGCTGTATTGACCTAACTTAATTTGTATATGATTTTATTATTGTAAATAAATATTTGTTTAATAATCGACTTCACAAATCTTTCTGTTGCGTTTTTCTATTATCGTTTAGACGTAACAATAGGGATAAAACTGTAAATGTATTCAGGATTAATAATATCTAAAATATTACAATTATATTAATGAACTTAGAATATAAGGAACGTACCGTTGACTTCAGATTTTTCTGTGGCTATGGAATATGTTATCTATCTATAAAATAAGTTTCTAGGACAATTGGTTTCAGCTTTATGCCCTTTCATTTGTTGATGGTTTCTATCAAATTGCAGATTGGTACAAAACGTTATTGCGAGCTTGGCAGGATTCGAACATTTAATCTTCTGATTCGTAGTCAGACGCGTTATCCATTCCGCCACAACCCCTGTTAGTGAGAGAAACTGCGAATTTTCAAATCAAGAACCTATAGACCGGGTATGCATCCCTCGGTGGAAGTTGGTACAGTAAACTTTGGTTTGATTGGAATGGCCTTGCGTCTATATAACCACATCTTTGCCATGCAGCCGCCAACACGTTTTTCTATGGGATGAAGTAGTGTGCAGTGGTTGCAGTTGAAATGTGTTTGTCTTTAAATCACTAAGACCTGTACATGTATTTTTCACATGAAAGGTGAACACAATTTAGGCTTTCTGAAATACTTATATTTCCCTGGCATCCTTGTTTCTCAAAAACTTCATCCAGCTCGACAAGTGGATGACAACGGCCAGGTACTCATCCCTCAGTACAGGTTAGTTGACTTAACATTTGATTTGAGTGGACTTCGTCTATATATCCACATCTTTGGCATTCAGCCAACAACACCTTACTCTCTTGGATTGAAAACGTGCAGTGATTGTAGTCAAACGATATGTGTCTACAAAACACAAAGTCCTGTACATTTTAAAACAATCTTTAAATCTCAGTGTGCTACAGGCGGATCTCGCGTGCAATATTTCCGACGCTGCGGTCAAGCCGATACTTTTGTATGGGTCTGAGGCCTGGATAGGCCACTCCAGTTCATACAAACAGCTGGATTCACTATTGCGACTGGATGATGACTGCGAAAAGACTCATTTAGGGTTCTTAAACAATTCTAAGTGTACATTCCAAAGCCGGGAACTTGGAAGTTCTCAGTGAGCTCAGTGGAGTTCCTATGAAAGTTTATGTTCTGTTAACATGTGTTAAATATTTACTTCATATCCGGTCCTCTGGTCCGTCGTCGCTATCATATAAATGTTATATGGAACAAGTTGAAGAATGCCGATCTAATGACGTTGAACTGGGTTTTCTATACGAAAACCCTATTACAGAAGACCAATTGCCAACATCTCTTGGATAACCAAACATGTAAAAAACCGAGGTCACTTTAAATTTCATGAAGTCTTTCCTATGTGAGATATTTTCAGTTTTATGGGCTGGGAATATTGCTGATTTTTCTCAGATGACCCCCTATCGTATGTTCAAGAAGATCTTTCTCTGAGAGGAAGCGGCTGAAAGTGAAAAATAGAAAACATAGGTCCGCCCTTATTCAGTTTGAATCAGTGCCCATAAACTCGGTATTGAACGTGGAAGATACTCAAGTACTGCAGGTAATGCCCGTCTTCTTCAAACAAATCAACTCGTCGACGACGAAAAGCATGTTTTACATTGTAATAAACAGGTCGAAATACGGAAAATTATGCTGGATGAGATCAAGTGTCATGTCTCCATATCTCAGATTAACTTTTAACCAAAACTTCATCCAGCTCGACAAGTGGATGACAAAAGCCAGGTACTCATCCCTCAATACAGGTTAGTTGACTGAACATTTGATTTGAGTGGACTTGCGTCTATATAACCACATCTTTGACATTCAGCCAATAACACCTTACACCACAAAAAACATTTTGTGTTGAAGCCATTTTAGCACAAAATTGTGTTAAAACAACAGAATATTTTTCGCAGTGTACTATCTTGGATTCAATCAAGGAAATATGTAGGAAACAATGGTAGACATTGCTCCAGCAATGTTTTGTATACATCGCCACAATATTGTTTTAATGTGTTGTACCTTGCAGTTCTTTGTATTGTCATTGTTTTTATATGTTCATGCCATTAGTCCCTCTGGGACACAAATGTGCAATAAAGTATTTGAATTGATTTGCATTTTTCACATGAAGGGACAGCTGAAAACCATTAGGCTTTGCGAAATACGGAAAATCCCTTAATTGCATCCTTAGGCCTACATCTTACAAAATTCCTCCTGATAGGAGCCATGGTTGGCGAAAGTTTAATAGTTCGATGATTCACGATCATATCACTTTAAATTACTTAGTGGGTTTAACTAACACACCCAATAGTATACATAGCTTACGCACAGTTCTGTATGCGTTACCTCTGAGAGCTTTAGATCAAATAGCCAGAGATATACAACAATCTGCGTCTTCAGGAAATATAATACCATCAAAAATAATTAAAGTATGTCAAGATATAGCGTATTTTCGGTTGTATCGTCCAGTGAACATAATCGAAACCTCTCAAGATCGGCTTTTCTTGAAACTCAACTACTTAGATAAAGCACTGGACATCATTAATTTACCTCGAATCCTGAATGATCCAGAGGTACGCAACGCTGTACCAAACTATTTTAAGTTCACAGAACCTCCTTGCATTTCATATAAGTATACTAAATCTATAGCCACCAAAATATTCAATTACTCCAATGCTGTCAAGGAGTTTGACTGGAACTTATACACGCCAGGAGGCTATAGTTGTGATTGTGAATTGTCGAACTTTATCTATACACCATGCGAACATATTGTGACTGGTGACCTTGATGTGGTGAGTGATAAGGATCTGAAATTACTCCTGATGAAAGGACCTAAATATAGAGAGCCAAGAAGAATAAATCTGCAGGCCGACCAGAAGATAGTCCTGTCTGCATTGGAACAGTACGTTATTGATTGGTCTAAGCGAGAAAAAGTTGAACCTACAGTACTCGCTGATTGGCTGGACCTCTCCAAGAGCAAGGCCGTTGAAACAATCCGCCATATTGACAGAAGTACTCTTCCCCAAGCAAAACCAGTACTGAGAAACCTCAATTCGCAAAAAGTTCTAGCAAATCACCAGAGTAAATTCGTCATAGTCCCAGCAGACAAAGCTCCAAATAATATAATATTCATATGTAAATATTACTATTACCAGGTGCTGGTTAAAGAATTGAGTGTAGACATACCTTCATCAAATACGTCTACTTACTCCCAAAGTGCATTTACTCTGGAAGATTTATTTAACAATCACAAAAAGTTTCTCAGGGAAAGAGGTATTTGTCTTCCAACCAATCATAACGACATACCAAAACTATACTGCACTCCCAAAATGCATAAATCACCATACAAAGCTAGATTCATAGCTGGTTCTAGAAGCTGCACCACCAAGCTTTTTTCAACCCTATTGACGAGGGCCCTTCAGGAGGTAAAAGCATTTTGGGAAAGGTATTGCGCCATTATTTCTAAGAACTCTGGCGTTGAATGTATGTGGATATTGAAAAACTCAAAATGTCTTACGGAAGAACTTGATGCTAAAGGTCACATACTGTACAGACATGTATCCACATGGGATTTCTCGACTCTCTATACTACAATCCTCATCAGGACCTTATTGACCGTCTAAGTTCATTAATAGTATCTGTGTTCAAGAAAACTGATCGTAGATATATTAATGTCGGAAGCCATAAAGCATTCTTTAGCTCGACTACATACAAGAGATATCATTCATGGATGTTTCTTTGTTTATAGAGTTGCTTGAATTTCTCATTACAAATATCTATGTGAAATTTGGCAACACAATATATCAGCAGCATATAGGTATTCCAATGGGTACTAATTGTGCACCCCTGTTGGCTGACCTGTATCTGTTCTCTTATAGATATGACTATATGCAGGCGCTTTCAAAAACCGATCCATTCAAAGCCCGTTCCTTCTCATTCACCAAACGCTATATAGACGATCTTCTCGCTGTGGATAATCGCTATATAAATGACGCAGTGAAGGATATATATCCACCTTCACTTGATTTGAAGGAAACTACAGATAGCCCTACAGGCACATCATATTTAGATCTATATCTCTATAAAAAATGAAGCGGGCATTCTCTCTCGTCGACTTTATGACAAAAGAGATGATTACAATTTCGACATCGTAAACTATCCCTTTCTGGATAGTAATATTTCAGTGGGACCTGCATATGGCGTATACATATCTCGCTTAGTAGCATTTGCTAGATCCTGTGTTAAATGTGATGATTTAATCAACGTCACAAAACATTGTTGCAGAAACTTATAAAACAGGGCTATTCCACCAAGCGCCTCCACTCAAAGTTTCTCAAATTTGGCGATACATATCGCATGCTGATAGTAAAATACGAACGTAGCGTGCAAGATCTATGGCGCTACGTTTCGTAACTTGTGTCTAATTCCGCTTAACCCGGGGCTAGGGGCCGTATGAACCCATGTACTTCAAGATCCTCATGGTACTCATATGAACAGTCACAATCAAAGCGTGACTGAGATACATCATTCTTTTAGATGACGACTCTATAACGAATATTATGGATTAAGAATACTGATCAGCGATACGGATTTGATATTTTTGGAACATCATGATGTCTTGCCGGCATCATTGAAACTGTTGACCGCTTCTCTCTTGCAGGAAACAAGCCTATGTTTATGTATACTATGATTGTCTTTTTGAATTTGGTGCTAATACTGTTATGTGGAAAATGGAATAGGTCTTTGGATTATGGACGCGGATATTCTCTAATGGACGACGGCTGGATTATGAATGACGGACTAGACGCTTGTAATTGTCAACTGAGTCGCTTCATCGGTATATCAGAAATTGTTCAATTCATCGGGCTACCGTTTGCCATCTACAATGCCAGATTATCTGATTTTGTATCAAATCAATGGCCCCTTGCTCCACATAATTAAAGAAAATTAAAGAAAATACATAATTTGTTTCTTTTATTACAAGAATGGAGAAGTTATGAATATTTTCGTAAAATTTAGGATTTTCGGAATTTTAGGGGATGTGGTAACAGTTTTCCGGATTTTTCAGACGCTGTATCAGATAGTCCAATTGTGTTAACTTCAAATGCGGACAGGATGATTGTAAAACATATCTTATGTAGATGAAGTGAAACAGTTGAAATGTTGTGACATTGCTGGGATTATTCATGGTCAAAGTAATAATAAAAAATATATTTGATCATATTCCTTACAATGACTCGTATACATAGAGTGGAAAACCTCTGGGGTTTTTCCTACAATCATACCACACCAAACACTTGTAATATGAAAATAATTTTCGTATGTTGATGGAGAAATGGAAACGTGAAGAATATTTTTTGTAAAATTTAGGGTGGTGGGGTATTATTTGCGTTACTTTGTTTGACACTAGACTCGATATTCCGACCTCTTATTTCTAGCCTAACAAATGGCTTAAATTTTTATATTTTTATATTTAAATGTCAAAAAAAATATATTTGGTCTAATTTCGAGACGCTTTTGTCACTGAGTCGAATATACAGTTCGGATGATCGTCGATTTTGTTTCCTGATGCTTACTAAACCCTGACCATCCACCGCAAATATCAGTTGTTTGAGATGAATCTCAGAGACCGCTTTCAAAAGCTAATTCACGTGCTTCCGAGGAACCAATTCAGGAAAATTGATATAAATTTGGTGTGGCGAAATAATCAATCTTTTGGAGGGGAAACCAGCAAACTGCTCACCGCAACCTCAGAAAAAAATAAGTCCATTGCACACGAACAACGTCCATGAAGAGGCAGACATTTGTAGGAGTATTTGTGTGACTCGGATTAGACTATTTTACTTCATTCTTGAACAACAACAAAAAACAATGCTTCACCTTGCTTCCTCGTATATCATTAGGAAGTGTCAACGATGCTACAGTCCTAGAAATGGCAGGATCGGGAGACATAAGTTCGGCAGATTCTCATACTCATAAGTGTACAATAGAATAGCAAGCGGAAGATCCGACATTCAATAATCAGCCGTCGTCCATAATAGAATATCTCAATAATCGAAAGCTCAATTTCGTGTGACGGCATCAATTCCAAATGTGTACGAAATAAGAATAATAAAAACAAAAGATGGTTTCCTACAAAAGAGAAGCGATCAACACTTTGGAATGGTGCCAACAAGACATGATCATATTATTTACATAAAATCCTAATCAATGATCATTATTCTTAAAACAAATGAATTTGTAAGTTGTTTGCGAGTGTTTTAACAAGTATGCATCTCAGTCACGCTTCATTATCATTGTTTGTTTGAACACCAGATCGTATTTTGACGTCGCTGTACGATATTCATTACAGAATTTGAGAAAATTTGAATGCAGACGTTTGGAGATATAGTCTCTTTTGACAATTTTCTGCAACAATATAACGTGGCGTTGATTCAAATCGCCACAGTCTGCATATGATCTAGCAAATGCTAATAGGCGAGATATGTATACGCCGAATGCAGATCCTTGTGGAATACTGCTATTCAGAAATGGTTTATTAACTATGTCAAAAATTGTAATCGTCTCTCTTGTCATAGGGTCGACGTGAGAGAAGGCCATGATCATTCTTTTAAATGTATGACGCTCCACCTTGGCTATCAGTAACTTCTTTAAAATTTCGTGAAGCGGGTATATATCCTTCATAGTACCGATTATCGAGTACTAGGAGATCGCCTATATAGCGTTTGGTGACTGAGAAGGAACGGGCTTTGGCATGGTTATCTGTTGACACTTCCTGCATACAGGTGAATTCATACGAGAACTGATGTATGTCTGCCAAAAGTGTTGCACAAATTGTACCCATTGGGACACATATGCATTATTGACATATGGTCTCATCGAATTTAACATAGATATTGTTAATGAGAAGTTCAAGCAATTCTGTAAACAAAGAAACATGTCAAGAATGCCATCATTTACTTGAAGTAGAACGGAAGAAACTTGTATGGCTTTTCTGACATTAACATATCAGAGAAAATTTGTGTTGAACACCGATATTACTAATGAATAAGGTGTTAACTATGATGAGGTTCAGATAAGAAATAGTATAGAGAATCGAGAAATCCCAAGTAGATACATGTCTGTTCGGTATGGTTCATTTGCCATCTTGTTCTTCCATATGACTTCTCGAGATTAAGTGTCTATTTGCATGTCTGTTTTGCTTGATGAATGTTTTATTACGGTTCTTACTCGAGCCTAGACATTCAACCGTAGCCATTTAGTGCGGTGTCCATGGCAGGAAATACGGGTTCCAGATAATTCGTAGAGTGGCAAATTTTGTCCTTCCATGCATTGTATGTTGGACCTCGATGGTCAACAGCAATGTGGATGTCTTACTTTCCGATCTGGTCTGGGAACCGAAAGCGAATCGTTCACGAAACTTCTTCAATCTATCTCAAGTCTGCTGAAAGAGTGTGTTATATTGCTCCGCATACATTGAGGCATGGTATAAAATTAATAGTTATAAAAGAGACCTCATCGAGGAAAGTTAGTAAGGAACCATCTCTCTAAATATCCGAGAAAAAATTATGCCCAGGGTGTGAATAACATTGAGTTGGATGTGCATACTAAAAAAAGAAAGAAGCATGTGACACAATTTACGTCATGTAGATAACATTTAGAAATCAGTTAATTTAACCAAAAAGAACAAGTTGGCACCATATATCCTGATCTTTCAAAGGCATTTGATACTGTAACGTGCGGTTATGTAAACTCATATCTAGACGTACAGATTTTCAATGTGTTCGCTTCCTATTTATGTAACATAACACAGCGATTTTTGTAGGGGCAATTTTCTCTATCAGGAACTGTACCAGCTGATGTCCAGTGGTAAATATTGAGACGAAGTTTCAATGACATGCCTGACGTTCTTTGATATTCAGTGCCTTCCATATTCACGATTTCAAAACTTTCTAGATAAATAGCATGTTATTCAAACTGTATTTATTTACAAGAAGATCTTGTCAGGTTCTGTAACTGGTGGAAATTATGAAAGCTTTTAAGATCACGTCATGCCACTTTATGAATAAGAAGAATGTTATTTCCTGTCAGTATGAGTTAAACGGACAGGTCATCGAGAAGATGCCGCAAGTTAAAGATCTGGGTGTGAACTTCAATTGTAAAGCTCATATTTGTAGTAAATCTTTTGAAATGCTAGAACTTATGGAGAGAACTTATAAATCCTTCTCGTCTGTGTCGGCCATTAACTATTTGTATGTATCCCTGATAAGGAGTCGACAGGAATACTGTTCTCCCAGTTGGTTTCCCCATTAGTAGAGCAATATGGTAAAAATATTGTGCACCTCTAGGTAAAAGCACGAAACTTGGCACAGTAGTAGCCAATGATGACCTGATCAATTTCTGACCCACACAATTTTTTTCCAGATGGCCGCCAAATTCAAGATGGCCGCCATAATAATGGCCAAATACTGAAATTACCTTAGTTCATTGTTTAATTTGTGTCATTGTGCTACGCATGCGCAGTTGGGCCGTAGTAAGGAAAGATGTCATTTTGGACGTGGGAAATGACATGTTTGGGCAATCAAGGGACCCATATTTGATCCAAATGGACCGGTCCTAGTGAAACTATCGTGGGGTTGTCAGACCCATATTTGATCCAAATGGACCGGTACTAGTGAAGCTCTCGTGGGGTTGTCAGACTGGCGTGTTTTTGATTGGAAGCCGCGCCAATCTGCGCATGGGCAGTTGAGGTGTAGTAAGTAAAGTGGTCATTCTGGAGGTGCGCATGGGTATATTTGAGCGATTGAGGGACCATTCTTGGTCCGAATGCGTCGTGTGAGGTCTCAAAGTGAAGCCCTCGGTGTGTAGACCACGACTTGAGGGATGTTCACGTCGTCTGTGACGTCATCGGTGAGGTCATCAGTAGGAGAAGTAGCCAAAGTGGGCATTTTGGGGATGTGAAGGGAGGTTTTGCGGGTAGAGATGGACCATCCGTGGTCCGAATGGACCGTATTGGGTGTCATCCTGTAGCTGTCTTCATGTAGACAACGAATGGTATGGTTTTTGTTGGAAGTCGCATTGCGCTACGCATGCTCAGTTGGGCAGTAGTAACATCAACATGTCATTCAGGGCGTGCGTGGGAGTGTGTTTGAGCGATTGAAGGACCATTCTTGGTCCGAATGCGTCGTATGAGGTGTCATTGTGAAGTCCTTGCTGTGTAGACCACGACTTGAGGGATATCCACGTCATCTGTGACATCATTGGTGATGTTATCAACAGGAGTAGCATCCAAAGTGGACATTTTGGGCGTGTGAAGGAAGGTGTTTGGGGTTGAGATGGACCATCCGTGGTCGAAATTGCCCGTGAGGCGTGCCCAACACCCATCTTAAGGCATGGACGCACTAACGATGGTGAGTGAGTGAGTGAGTGCGCGCGCGCGCGCGTATGTGTGTGTGTGTGTGTGTGTGTGTGTGTGTTTGTGTATATGTGTGTGAACATCGTGCTTAGTTAGCCGTTTCTCTTTCGGAAGACATGGAGGCTCTGAAGAGCCGTTCTTTTCTGTCGCTGGAAGACAGAACTGTCATAGCCACAGCGTCAGGGTCAATAGAACAAATACCATTGCGAGGTCCACGAGCCGTCGCTGGTTCCGGCGTGAGCGCTCGTGGTCCATAGCCCGAGCATCAAGGATGGCTTTCATAGTCCAGTATAGTGGTGGGTGATAGCACACCTCGCCATCGAGTCGAGGACCGCTTCTGTGAACTCTTCCAGGATCTGGCATCACCCCTCGTTGTCGTCGCCATCTGCAAACATGGACCGAACCACTGCTCGGTAACCCATGAATGAGATAACCACGGTCACATGCTGTAAAACGCGAGTGGCATAGGGATGGGTCTCCGTCATGGCTCTGCAACAGTTGGAATGGGGGTGTGGGGTCCAGAGGGACGTGTTTTATAGGCGATATCACGCATGTGCGCTTATACGTAGCTCTACGAGTCCGCGATAAGTACTATTCTGATTGGTTAGTGAAATAAGAGAACAACGACAAGGATTACAGGTCAACCATTTTATTATCCCCTCCACCAGAGCACACCCACGCTGGGGGAGCCGCTATGGGTGTATTTACTATTCACTTATGTTATTGTCTGTGTCTTGGCCGCATAGTCAGCTGCTCTTCTCAAATCAGAAGTTAATTGTGCTGATCTCAGACGGCTCTTGTTCAATCAGAAGCTGACCATGAGAATAAGTATTAGTATAAGTCATGGATGGAACACAAAATGGAACACAAACTGTGGATATCTTTCGGATTGATGGGGCTCAACTCACTGTGGAGTCTGAAGACTCGACCGCAATGCTGGCATTCATGGCAGGGTGCTCTTTGGACCGAACGTTGATTTCACCGTAAATTATCCTTACGACTAATTGACTTCCTGTAGATCGAACATTTATACTCTTGAAACAGGATCTTGAAAAGTAGACTCAAGGATGGAGTCAAACGCCACGACTTCCTCAATCCTCAAGCGTGCATGTCCATGGATCTCAATTTGATGCCTGGATTTCTCATGGAGAAACCGTTCATGGCACTGTAAACTATCCAGGCGATTAAATGTATCCCCGCAGGTCTCGCATGTGTACTGGGCAGTAGCATCGTGGATGGTAGACTCATGGCGTTGTAAGTCGTGCAAGCGTGTGAAGGAGTTGGAGCAAGTGGTACACGAGAACATCGTGGCGTAAGTGGTTGAACGAATGACTGTTGAAAGAGTCAGAACGTTTGCTTTGATAGTGCGCTAGCTGGCGATCTATTTTTAGTACAACCGGTTTCGACGAAAATTCCGGTATACCGCCACTTTCATAAACCTTCCCTACAAAAAAATCTCCCTGACGTTGTTCTCGCCACCAATCGCCGCATCGCCGTCTTGCCTGTCCACACTTGAATCATGTATGTGTATGTGTGTGTGTGTGTGTGTGGGTGTGTGTGTGTGTGTGTGTGAGAGGGTGCGTGTGTGTGTGTGTGCGGCCGTGTGTGTGCACACGTATAAACCCTAAGATGAGGAACAAAGCTTGAATTCTTACTATGTTTCCGAGGACCGACGTTGCTCCAAGATCCAGAAAGTGGTCCTTGGACTGTTTTTTTTATATTAAAATGCGTGTCTTTTGGCAGCCATCTTGAATACGACTGTCATTTTACCGTGACAGATAAAGTTTATTCGTAGCAGGAATTATTTGCTTGGCTTCAGCACAATACATTAAGTGCACAATACAGACATAATCTTTTACGCATTATATGATGATTTACCACTAATTTGACCATTATCATGGCCGCCATTTTGAATTTGGCGGCCACCTTGGAAATTTTGTTTACATATCTTTCTTGAAAACGGGCTAGAGCATTAATAACAAGCATCGCTGCAAGTTTCATGACCTTGACCAAAACAATAAACAGTATTATTATCATCTTGCTGTATTTGACCATTATATTGGCGGCCATCTTGAATTTGGCGCCCATATTGGAAAAAAAATGAGTGGGTCCTTATCAGAAAATGGTCAGGACATCTTTGGCTACTATCATACCAAGTTTCATGCTTTTACCTCGAAGTGCACAATTCGGCTAGTTTTGTGCACGATATTGCTCCACTACATTGACATATCAGTGTGATAACTTGGAGCGGATTCAGAAAAGTTTTAATTAAGTATCTTTGTTTTTAAACCGGCGCGTATTATGACCAGCTAGATTACAGTGGTGCTTTTAAAAATGTTAACTTTCCACAGCCTTGAAGAAGAAATATTTTACATTTATTGTATTTACATAATATTATTTCAAGCAAATACGATAGTTTTATCTTTTATCTCAAATCCTATTTATGTACCGCCATGGCTCTTACGCAAATCATCGCTCTTTTTTATATCATATACAAGAATCAATCTTACACGGCTATTTAACAGTCGCACAGCAGACGCTAGACATTTTTAATTCAACCACTGTCTTCAAAACGCAAGTATTCCGATACTTTTACAATGCGCACTGGTTTTTGGTCCAAATATACCTATACTCATTATGATAAGCAGTATCGTGACCAACAATATCCCCGTTAAGCCCCTATCACACCAAGCTTCCCGACTGTACTACGACAGCCACGACTCAAAAATGTGGAAATTCGGTCAAAAAGTCGTTGCGGAGTCGGGGGGTTCGTAGTTCTATCGGGAACGGTCGTGGCATGATCTTGTACATTCGGGACGGTCGCCGGGGGTGTCACGAATATTAAGGGTGTAGCTAAAAAATCGGCTTGCTCTCACGATTCGAAGAATTCGTGGGAGGACCGCAGTTAATTCGCAGTGAATTCGGAGTACAGTCGTATCTGTCGGGGCGCATTCGTGGCTCAGTCGGATGTGTCTTGGTGCTGTCGTAGCTCGGTTGGGGGTTGAGGACGGTCACCGGAAAACCCGAATGCAATACGACTGAGCCACGACAACGCCAAGACACATCCGACTGAGCCACGAATGCGCTCCAACCCTACCAAGAACATGCCACGATTTCAGCTGAATGAACAACGACAGGTACGAATGCGATACGACCATGCCAAGATCATGCTACGATAGGCACCAACAAGCCACGATTTAGCCAAGACCTAGCCACGACTTAACCAAGACTTTGCTATTTTGTAGCTAATTTGCATCCACAATGGTATAAAAACTGCAAGTGTTTGCCTTGGGGCATTAGTTGCTGCTGAGACAGGAAAAAAAGAGAACAGTCATCATGTCCATCTCATCTCAAAGGAATCGACAGTTGATAGTGATGCAAGGTATGCTATTTTTCCATCAACTAAACCAAGAAATTGACATCATTGAATCAATACTTGACAGAAGAAGAAGGAGGAGGCAGCCAAGGGAGAGGAGATGCTGGGTGCGTCCATGGTTGGATGTGGAGAGGAGGCTGCAGTTTGGTCACTTCCATCGGCTTATGCCAGAGCTCAGGCATGAAGACCCAGCCTCTTTTACAAACTTCCTTCGTGTCGAGCCACAAATGTTTGACGAGCTGGTGCAACGTTTAGGCCTAAGGATCACCAAGCAGGACACCAACTATAGAAAGGCCATCGAACCAGCCATGAAAATTGCAATCACAATGAGACATCTGGCCAGTGGCAGCAACTACTCCATCATGAAATACAGCTTCAGGGTGCCTCAGAACACCATCTCCTTGATCGTCAGAGAAGTCTGCCAAGCCATTGTGGACGAATATGCAGAGGAGGTCATCAAGTGTCCAAATAATCCTGAAGAGTGGAAGGAAGTGGCAGAGCAATTTCAAAGGAGATGGAATGTCCCCCATGCAGTTGGTGCCATGGATGGGAAGCACATTGCCATCAGGAGACCCAACAGCAGTGGCAGTCTCTACTACAATTACAAGGGCTTCTACTCCATTGTGTTGCTGGGCATGGTCGATGCTGATTATAAGTTCATCTGGGCAGACACTGGTGGCTTTGGTCATATGTCGGACTCACAGATCTTCAATGACACCGACTTGAAGGAGGCCATTGATGATGGTTCCATTGGGTTTCCGCCTGCAGACAAGCTTCCCCTTGATGACAAGGACACACCGTACTTCATCCTGGGAGATGACATCTTTGCTTTGCGGTCATACCTGATGAAGCCATATTCTGAGAAGAGGATGACGATCCCAAAAAGAATATACAATTACAGAATCTCCAGAGGCCGTAGGGTGGTGGAAAATGCTTTTGGTTTTCTGGCTCAACGATGGCAGATCCTGCTGACCACCATGCTGCATGCTCCTTCCAATGCCAGACTCATTGCCGACGCTTGCATTTTGCTGCATAACCTGATGAGGATACGTTATCCCGCCTTGCAGAATGCTGCTCTTGACAAGGAGGATGAGAACCATACTCTCATTCCTGGTTCCTGGAGGGAAGCTGGTTTGATGGAGAGTATCAAGCAAGTAAAAGGGTCTACACGTGCATCCACTACAGGGAAGCAGCAGCGTGAATACCTCATGCACTACTTCAATTGCCCTGCTGGTTCTGTCCCATGGCAGAGTGACATGATTTAAACAAACAGTCCTTTTCAGCACTAACAAAACGGCCCTTTTCAGGGCCACCATGACTTCAAAAGAAAATTGATCATACCTGAAAAAAAATGTAATATTAAAATGTGAGTCTTATTATTGCAATTGACATAAAAAAAATAAAGTCCTATTTAACATAAGAAAAAAAATCAACAAATGAAAAGAGTCATTTATTGAATTTTTTTTTATGTTAAATAGGACTTTTTTTTTTTTTTTTTGCTGTGATAAGGGTTTTCCTTTTTATTATTGGACTTTGTGTTTTGGACTTTGTGTTTGCAATAACTTTTCTTTTTTTTTGGTTTGATTTCGTTTGGTTTGGTTTGGTTTGATAATTTTCTTTGGAATAAGTGGTTGGCCCTGAAAAGGGCCGTTGTGTTAGTCCTGAAAAGGACTGTTTTTAAAGGCAAAGGCAGGCAGGCAGGCAGGCAGGCAGGCAGCTTAGCTGGATGGTGGTTGCAGTAGGTCGATTATATTCATATCCCCAGATGGCTGAGATCCAATGGAGCCCACATAAGGTATGGAGAACTGGCTGACATCTTGAGTGGTAAGTGGACTGCTGGTTCTTTGCAGTGAAGTGGTAGCAGTTGCTGTAGCAGCAGTGAATGAAGAAGTAGTAGTAGTCTGGGCTGGTTGAAGAGTAGTGTACTGTGGAGTAGTGGTTGGTATCTGCTGCTGGACAGGTTGGCGACTTTGATACTGTGGTTGCTGCTGCTGGAATTGTTGCATGAATTGCACATCTTGGCTATAATACACACTTCTGGCAGGCTTGACTTGTGATGGATTTGGCCACTGACTTGGATGGGGTTGCCACTGGTGTTGGGTTGAATTCTGCTGAGAAGTACCAGGTGCTGCATATGACTGGGATGAAATACCAGGTGCTGCATATGACTGGGATGAAGTGCTCATGTATGGCTGTTGGTGCTGCTGAGGCATTGATGAAGGCATTGGAGAAGGCTGGGAAGGCTGGCGTGCTGGTGGCATTGCAGTTGACTTGGCTTGATCATTCAGGACAGTGTATTTTGTCATCAAACCCAGCATGTCACCTTGAAATCTCCTCCACAAACTACTGTCCATGTCCAACATTACACTTTTGCACCAGTTTGCAAAAGTAGTTCTCTCATCTTGTGGCTATTGAGCGGCTTGTAGATAGCTGACCAGCTGACTCTGCAACTTTATCCCTTCTTCTCTACTTTCCTGCAGCTTCCTCATGACAGACTCATCATGGGCTCTTTCCCTTCTACCACTCTCCCTTCTGGGTCTGGGATCGAGGAGGACTGGTGTGGTTGTAGAAGATGGAGTGATTTGGCCTGATGTGGAGGCAGCAGCTTCACCAACAGATGACACCATGGAGTGGCTTTCATCTTCATCCGCATCAATTTGAGGCACATGTGTGGCTTCAGGAACAGGAGCAGGAGCAGACCTTGCCTTCAACCCTCCCAGTGCCCTCCTAGGGCATGGTGCTATGTACGGTTGCAAGAAGGCGAATTTCTCTTCAATCCACTTCTGCCTCTCAGTTAGGACCACAGCAGCAGAACCAGACTTCTTCTTGTCCGCTTGCAACTTTCCATATCTGGTTCTCTGGGACTTGTACCAGGTTTGCAGGACACCAATGGGTCTTTCCAGCTTGTTGGATATGTCTTCCCACAAGGCAGCCTTCTTCACATTATCCCTGTAGTCGTTCAACTTCTTATCATAGATCATGGGGTGCTCTTCCAAGAAGTCAACCATCATTTCCTCATCAGTGGGAGTCAGGTCTGTGGAGATACGGGTTCTCTTCTCCTTGGGTGGCCTCTCTACATCTTCTTCAGCCGCTTCTCCAGCAGCTTCTCCAGCAACTTCTCCAGCAGCTTGTGGTGGTGGTGGGCTAGGGGACCTTGGTGATTGGTCTGTGTCATTGTCTGCATGTTCAGACTCAGAGGTGTCTTGTGGTGATGGAATAGCCTTGCGACGAGCTGATGTCTTGCCTTTGCCTTTGCCTTTGCCTTTGGTGGGACTCTTGGTTCTCTTGATTTTTCTGGGTGGCATAGTGACGTGATGTGTGCTCTATGAACAACCAAAACTTGAATGAGGAAAGCCAGAAAATCGGCAGTATATATAGTCGAGGCGCGGACGTGATAGAAAATTCGAAAATCGTGGCGCTGTCGTTGCCCTATCGCAGTACATTCGTGTACGGTCGTGGCACAATCGGGCCTGTCGCAGTACTGTCTTGACGGGATCTTGGCGATATCGTGCGGTCGTGCCTCTGTCGTGGCTCATTCGTGCCGGTCGAGGATGTAAATTCGCAGTAGGAACAGGGCAGTGTCGTGGCTAGATCGGGCAGTCGCAGTGCTGTCTTGGCAGAGTCGGGGCACATTCGTGTACAGTCGTAGTAGGAACGCATAAATCTGAATTTGTACTGAAATTCGGCTAATTTCACACGATTCTGGCAAGAATCAAGTGATTTTTACAAATTGTGAGGGTCGGGGCATTCGTACTACTGTCGTAGTTTGGTGTGATAGGGGCTTAAACACAAGGTTTAAAAACCCCAATAAAATGCTCAGATGAAAGAAGTGTCGTGGCGTAAATGTCTCGCGTATAATGAATGAACATTCGATGGCACGTCTAAAATTCAACGGCTAAGGCTGATGGTCCTCGCTCGACTAAGAACCGTAACATACGACAACCATTTGTCTATGAATTCGTATCATATGAACAATTCATGACTGGGTTATTTTTCTACTAAATCGGATCAAGAATCTGCCCCACGCGAGACAATCCGGATTCCTTTCATTAATGCAATTTATAATGTCTTCCAAGTTGCATGCATGCCTTTTTCCGAGACCTCTGTCAGCATTGCGGTAATGGATTTCGCCATATCTCTTCATATACACATCAAATATATCTGTTCACAAACGTGTATGGTGCGCAGGTGACTTTTGATGCCATACTAGTTGTTGATGTTGTTGTTGTCGTTTTTGCATTTTGCATTGATGCTTACAAAATGGAGACACTTTCCTAACAGATCATGTATTGTAAAATAGCATTTAAATTGGAAGTTGGGCCTGGAATATATTCCCAGGTTTTCTTTGACTTGGAGAATACTACAGATGGTTCATAAGAAAAATCAGATTATGTTTATAAAATAAAAAGGGCTCATTCTCCGACTTTTTAGAAAGAAGGTCGATCATCCTTTGACATTGTTGTATATCCCTTCATACTAGATGACTCCGAGTATGGAGTAAGCATATCTGGCATATTTGATAGATCCTGCCAGAAAAGTGGCGAATTCAGTAACAAAGCCTTGTTACAGAAAGTGGTTGTATAATGATATTTTTCTAGTGGCTTCACTCCAAGTCCAAGTGCACCAAGTGATAAATTTCACACACTAATCGCAACATACGATCATAACTTACCTGATCACAGGCGCTACGATTCGTAGCTTTTGTGCAATTCCAAATCCGGCACTATAATGTAAATGTTCATTTCGTGTTATGTGGATTACAATGGATATCAACATTTCAGAGCACACATTCACCAATATCTTTGAGAAAGGCAAATGTGCAAAATATTTCGGATTCAAAGTGAAAACTATACTGGGTTCTCTGATGTGGTAAATAATTCCCCTTTATTCCAGATTTCTCGAATTTAGCAGTAAATACCTGTATAACGTAATGCAAAATATATGGTGCTACTCTTAGCAATTGCAGTTCAATAGTAGTTAACCCAATGTACTAGACTTAAGATCCACAATTTATTTATCTGAGATTCGGGTCACATCTCGTAAATATTAGAGCGTTGTGTTATCCATATGAACAACAATAGCGTGACATTGATATATTAAATTCAACTTTACTTATGTGTGATCAACGTGTCACTTGATACTTGAGTCAGTCAGTCCGAATTTATGGAAGAATCTGTATTGAAATTGTATCAGCAAACTTGATTCTGTAAACGTTCAACATAACAGACACATTTATTCGTTAATTCGTACGGAAACGACAGGCCAGTGTAGATCACTGTTATTGTAGGCAGCTGGCGACTGCGTTCGACTCATAAAAACCACTATTACCTTAGAAATGTTTAGCTGTGTGCGTTGGGCTTGAGAACGCCGGCATCGCCCTCCTTTAATGTTGCGTTCAATTGGAAATCAGAGCGTAATTGAGATACATTACACTCCAGGAAGCTAGGAAATTTATTTGGACCGAAGAGTACTGGTAAGGCATTCGGATTTGATTATAGGGAAATCATTATATCTTTAATCAGATTTTTTTAGACATCACAAACTCTGAAAATGAGATAATGTATGTCTTGCCAATATCATAAAAAAACTTCTCTCGATAGAAGCAAATGTTATGCCTGCATATGTATATTATTTTATGTTGTTGGCTGATGCATGTCTGAACTGAAGCTTGAATTTACTCCCTATATTTATTCATTTTTACAGGAGGCCAAATCATTCGAATCAGAAATTCGGATGCTAAAGGGGGATTACACCATGAGAGAATTGTTCGGTATTTGAAATATTTCAAGGAAGTTGACCGCATTTGTCTCGTCATGGAATTTATGCCTGGGGTAAATAGTAACATGAAAAATTCGGATAATCGATTATATTCGAGGCTTCCCTCTGTACAAATCTTTGTGATTGTAGTTTGTGACTGTTGTTAACATGATAGAGGATGAAGCGCTTGGTCGGCGTCGGGCCTCACAAAATTGTGTTCTGAATACGAACTTTTAAGCATTATACTAATATATTCCCCCTTTGGGCCGTTTCTTCTATCTAACGGTGACACATACATCGCTTTCCATCAGATGACATGATAGGCATATTACATGTATATCATTGCTATTGGATATTTTATCTAATTCCGCTCAAGCCGGTTGTAGGGGCCGTGTGGGCATCACATTCAGATGTTTACATGGACAGCTACAATGAAAGCATGGCTGTGACACAAATCATCACTGGGATCATTTTTATGCGCCCACCAAAAGGCGGACGTATTATGTAATGGCGGTTTCCGTCCGTCTGTCCGTCCGTCCGTCTGTCCGTCTGTCCGTCCCTCGCGTCCGGTCTATATTTGGGACGGGGTCAGATGTCAAAGGTCACTGGCCTAAAAAACAGGAAATCATTGAAGTGATCGTGTCCGGTCTTTTTCTGTGAACGTTTTCTATCCACACTTGCGATTTTTTGTGAGTGGATACACTAGGTGGAAGCGATGTGTCGCGTACCAAATCTGAGGTCGAGGTCAGAGGTCAAAGGTCACTGTGGACTAAAATCAGGAAATCATTAATCATTGACAGTTTTCTATCTACAGTTCTAAATTTTGGTGAGTGGATGCCCTAGGGAGGTCGAGGTCAGAGGTCAAAGGTCAGTGTGACAGAAAAATCAGGAAATCATTAAAAATTTATAATTTTTTGTGAGTGGATTCAATAGGGGGAAATGAAGTGTCGCATACCAAAAAAAACGGGTCAAGGTCAAAGGTCACTGCGACCCAAAATCAAGAAAACATTAAACGTCACATTTTCATATGCCTGTCGAGGACGAGGTTGTGTAATGCGATGAATGATTATGTTCTGTCCATTCATCCAGTAACATTTGTTGTCCGTGCGATATCTCTAGTTTCAAGGTATGGATTGGTACAAAACTTTGAGTATACCTTACTCGCATGGCAAAGAGTAGCCATACATTTTGAGATCTATTTTTGAAAGGTCAAGGTCACAGGCCCCCAAAACTGAATCAAGTTTAGCTGACTATATGTGTTAGGTTGGAATATTCAAAGCTACATGTATATGGTATAGTCCTGTGGAGTTGTCCCCCATGTTTGAAAAAGCTACATTTAGTTGAACTGTTGAGAAATAATAACCATACATTTACTAATTTAGCGGGGAGAGGTGTCCTCATACCTGTTTATTAACTCAAGAACAAAGGTTTACTTCATCAATTTCTTCTTCCTTCATGAAAAATTCTCTCGTCAGAAAGGAATCCATTTCCAGGAAAACTACTATTTTCTTGTGTTTGACTACTGTCGATTTCAGTGTGGGATATGTTAGCTCTCAGCTCTTGCTTCAAGGTCAACTAGTTACCAAGAGTTAAGCTCGTTTTAGTTTATCATTCAATATAAGATGTTATATATATTAGGGGGACACGATGTATCACATACCAAAATGTAGGTCAAATGTCAAAGGTCACTGTGACCCCAAAATCGTGAAATTGTTAAAAATCATGATTTTTTGTGTCCATTGAGAAATTACGGGAGACGGTTTTTCATGTATCAAAATTTAGGTCAAGGTCACTGTGACTCCAGAATGTTACATTGTCAGAAGCACAAAATTGTAGGCTAGCTACTAATTGGAATCAAGGCTATTAAACAACCTTGAAACTTGGACCAGTGTAATTCCAGTTACACGAGCGTATATTGAAGCCCCTTTGGGATCTTTTTTTCTTTCGCACAGACCAAATATATCCACCTTTTCCGGCAAATTGATGTGGTAGTTTGATACAATTTGTGTGAAACCAAAAGGGTTCTTTGCATAGTCAGTCTCCAACAGTTCTATTACCTGGAAATAAATCTAGACATCAAACATCTCTTTGACTCGATGTTCAATAACATTATTTTGGCAAAATTTTCAGAGAGAAATGTGTAACGATAAAAAAAAGTTATTATTGGTTCTTATGATGTGTTTAGATATGCCGTCAGAATATTGGCCTGTGGGGTCGTATGACTTCTTGTCATGCACCACCAGTAGTATACAAAAGCTATATAGACTCCCCTTTTGCCGGGGTGAGGTAACTCTTGGTGGCGACAGGTGGCGTTGGGGTTATGGATTGCATCAGCATTGGCTAGGTGCCAAGTTTTGGCCACTATAGTGCCGGCAACCTTTGACCTTTGTATTCTTCCGCGGTGATGCGGTCTGGCGGTGATGCGGTCTGCCTCCGCGGAGAAAAAGTAGTCCCCAGACTTCAAATACGCTACATGGTCCGATTGGGTCGTATGAGGTATCAATGTGAAGCATTCGTGAAGGCGCATCCACTGGAATGGGTGTGACGTAGAACTGACGTCATTCTTCGCATGCGCAGCGGAAATACACGTTTTGGAGTCTGGTGAGCCCCTAGTGGACCGATTGGGTTGAGTGAGGTATCAATGTGAAGCATACGTGAGGGAACATCAGACCGGCTGAGTGCGACGTGAAACTGACGTCATTCTGCGCATGCGCGGTAGACAAAGTGTATGGAAATACACGTTTTGAGGTCTAGGTGGGTTACTCGTGATCCGATGGAGTCGAATGAGATATCACTCTGAAACATTCGTGAAGGAGCATCACAGGGACTGGGTGTGACGTGGAACTGGCGTCATTCTGCGCATGCGCAGTAGACAAAGTGTATGGAAATACACGTTTCGGGGTCTAGGTGGGCCACTATTGGTCCTGTGGAGTCGTATGAGGTATCAATGTGAAGCATTCGTGAAGGAGCATCCGACGGGATGGGTGTGACGTGGAAATGACGTCATTTTGCGCATGCGCAGTAGACAAAGGGTATGGAAATAGACGTTTTGGGGTCTAGGTGGGCCACTATTGGACTGATGGAGTCGAGTGAGGTATCAATGTGAAGCAGTCGTGAGGTAGCATCCGCCTGGGCTAGTGTGTCGTTCGTTTTCAACATTCTGCGCATGCGCAGACAGGGAATTGTGGGAAAAGTGTATGGAAATAGACGTTTTGAGGTATAGGTGGACCACTATTGGTCCTATGGTGTCGTATGAGGTATAAATGTGAAGCATTCGTGAAGGAGCATCCGCCTAGACATGTGTGTCGTTCGTTTTCAACATTCTGCGCATGCGCAGACAGGGAATTGTGGGAAAACGGAATGGGAAATAGACGTTTTGGGGTTGAGGTGGGCCACTATTGGTCCGATGGAGTCAAGTGAGGTATCAGTGTGAAGCACACGTGAGGGAGCATCCGACTGGGTGGATGTGGGGTGGGAATATCGTCATTCTGCGCATGCGCAGTCAGGCCGTAGTATGGAAGTAGACATTTTGCGGGCCGATATGAACCACTAGTGGTCCAAATGGGTTGTGGGAGATGTCAAAGCGAAGATTTTGAGGGGTAGAGTCAGAATGGCGTGTTTTTCTTGCAAGTCGCGTCAATCTTAGCATGGGCAGTTGGGTATAGTAAGTAAAGTGACCATTTTTGGGAAGTGAAGGAAGGTATTTGGTATAGAGATGGACCACTATTGCTCCGAATGCGTCGTGTGGGGTGTCATTTTGTAGCTTGAAGGATGTCCACTGCATCTGTGACGTCATCGGTGACGTCATCAGTACGAGTAGTAGCCAGAGTGGGCGTTTTGGGGCGGTGAAGGAAGGTATTTGGTGTAGAAATGGACCACCCTTAGTCCGAATGCGCCGTGTGAAGTGGCATCTTGTAGCAACGCCCGACAACACCAAGCTCAACGCTTCAACGCCCTGGTGAATTAGCCCAAAAGCTCTGATTTTCATACATCAATACATCGAAATGCAGTGACGCCGGTCAACGCTCGTCGTTACGTCTTAACACCCTAGCATAACATTTTGACGCCATGATATAGACCGGAGAGAGAACAATAACAACAACGACAAAGATGACAGAAGAGAGAACAACAACAACAACAACAAGGTTTTTCATATAGTTTATTCTCCCCAATGTTACATCACACCCTCGCTGGGGGAGCCGCGTTAGGTATGTTTACAATACAAGTAACCGCTTGTCCAATGAGAGGCCGCCATTTGGCACTGCATCTGTCATTCTTGCCCGTAGATGTATTCTCAGCTGCACTTGTCCAATCAGAAGTCGCCATTTCAGAAAGTTCTATCTTCAGCTATGTTCGCTCTGAACTGTTTGTTCTAATGGTCATCGGGCAGGCCAGGATTCCGTTGAGGCCACAGTATCCTCAGATACTTGTTTGCGCATTCTGAGTATCTATCAGTGCATGGGTGAATACATTTATCCGATGGGAAGATTCCGTAATTTGGTCACGAAGAACGTAACATTGATGACCCTCTCCACTATCCACTTGGTGTTGGGGCGCTGTTGTTTGGCCCATTCCAAGACATCCAATTGATCCACTTGGTCCAGCATCGTCTCTAGCGACGCACGGTTAATGATGGTAAACTGTTGGTCGTACACTTGGTTGTTACTGCTCGGGTAAAAGTATCGGACTTGGCCTGTCGTCTTATGCTGCATCACATAACCAAACGCCAGATTTAATTTGAAAGACGTAGCTTGGTCATTGAAGATGGCTTCCACGTAGCTGCGTAGACGGGCGAGGTCGGTCAGTCGGAAATTGTAGATATCTTGAATAGGGCGATGACTGTTGAAACAGTGCCGTATCATGGGCCAATGGTGCCGATAGATGTCACTCACTGGATGGTCTTCGTGTAACAGATCGCTAGGAACATCCACTGCATCTTCCAGAAAATGTTCGTTGTTGTCAGGCGTATGACTCGAAACAGTAATGCTAGGGACCGGCTGGATATCTAGGCCCTTCTGAACTGTGAGTATAGGCGGGCTCTCCGTGATCGCATTCGTGGCCCTGCGCCATCGTACGCATGCGCACGCATCTGTGGTGCACCCGCACCCTGGTGTACCCTATGCCCCACACCACCACCACATCCACCACCACACACCACGAGGTGGTGTAATACAGCACAGATATCGTATAATACATTTTGTTACAAGTTTTTACATGTTACGGTGTGTACGTAGAGATGTGACAAGTGCGCACCCGACTGTACAGGACAGCGATGCGCTGATTGGTGGGAAGAACAACGTAGGAGAGTTCTTGAGGGCTGCGGGCTTATAAAAGTGGCGGTAGGTGGGAATGTTCAGCATTTTCTGATACGCAGCCGACATGTTCTCTTGCTCGACCTGCCTGAAACGATTTACTCGCCCAGAAGATTTGCGACGGCACGAGTCCTCTATCCACAACGGCGCACGGTATACTTGTTTAACTTGCGCACGGTCATTTAATCGGGAAGATGCTTTACTACGTCACGAACGTTCACTCCACGAGGGCGCGATGGAACGATGTAATGAATATGGTCAACTCTTCAAATGACCCAGTCAGTTAAGACGGCACCAGCGTTTGATTCATGGTCCGTCACCACGGTATGAGCGACAACTTCCCACTGAAGAGGCACCCAAGAGGGTCAGACCTAGTGAAAATGAGCCCGTGGAGACGAATGCCACTGGTGATGCGATCACGGAGAGCCCGCCTATACCCACAGCTCAGAAGAGCCTAGATATCCAGCCGGTCCCTAGCATTACTGTTACGAGTCATACGCCTGACAACAACGAACATTTTCTGGGAGATGCGGTGGATGTTTCTAGCGATCTGTTACACGAAGACTATCCAGTGAGTGACGTGTATCGGCGCCATTGGCCCACGATACGGCACTGTTTCCACTGTCATCGCCCTATTCAAGATATCTACAATTTCCGACTGACCGACCTCGCCCGTCTACGCAGCTACGTGGAAGCCATCTTTAATGACCAAGCTACATCCTTCAAATTAAATCTGGCGTTTGGTTATGTGCTGCAGCATAAGGCGACAGACCAAGTCCAATACTTTTACCCGAGCAGTAACAATCAAGTGTACGATCAACCGTTTACCATCATTAACCGTGCGTCGCTAGAGACGATGCTGGACCAAGTGGATCAATTGGATGTCTTGGAATGGGCCAAACAACAGCGCCCCAACACCAAGTGGATAGTGGAGAGGGTCACCAATGTTACGTTTTTCGTGACCAAATTACGGAATCTTCCCATCGGATAAATGTATTCACCCATGCACTGATATATACTCAGAATGCGCAAACAAGTATCTGAGGATATGTTGCCTCAACGGAATCCTGGCCTGCCCAATGACGATTAGAACAAACGGTTCAGAGCGAACATGGTCGAAGATAGAACTTTCTGAAATTACGACTTCTGATTCGACAAGAGCAGCTGAGAATACATCTAACGGGCAAGAACGAGTATGACAGATGCAGTGCCAAATGGCGGCCACTGATTGGACAAGAGGCTACTTGTATTGTAAACATACCCAACGCGGCTCCCCCAGCGAGGGTATGCTGTAACATCGGGAAGAAATAAACTATATGAAAAAACTTGTTCTTTTCTCTTCTGTCATCTTTGTTTTTGTTGTTGTTGTTCTCTCTCCGGTCTATATCATGGCGTCAAGGTGTTATGCTAGGGCGTTAAGGCGTAGCGACAAGCATTGACGGGCGTCACTGCATTTCGATGTATTGGTGGCAATTCCATAAAATCATAGCTTTTGGGCTAATTCACCAGGGCGTTGAAGCGTTGAGATTGGCGTTGGCGGGCATTGCTACAAGATGCCACTTCACACGACGCATTCGGACTAAGGGTGGTCCATTTCTACACCAAATACCTTCCTTCACCGCCCCAAAAAGCCCACTTTGGCTACTACTCGTACTGATGACGTCACCGATGACGTCACAGATGCAGTGGACATCCTTCAAATCGGGATCTACACTCCGCGAGCTACAAAATGACACCCCACACGACGCATTCGGAGCAATAGTGGTCCATCTCTACACCAAATACCTTCCTTCACTTCCCCAAAGTGGCCGCTTTACTTACTACACCCAACTGCGCATGCGCAGATTGACGCGACTTGCAATAAAAAACACGCCATTCTGACTCTACCCCACAAAAACTTCACTTTGACATCTCTCACAACCCATTTGGACCACTAGTGGTCCAGATCGGCCCAGAATGTCTATTTCCATACTACGGCGTGCCTGGGCTTGCGCAGAATGACGATATTCCTACCCAACATCCACCCAGTCGGATGCTCCCTCACGTGTGCTTCACATTGATACCTCATCTGACTTCATCGGACCAATAGTGGGCCACCTAAACCCCAAAACGTCTATTTCCATTCCCTTTTCCCACAATTCTCTGTCTGCACATGCGCAGAATGTTGAAAACGAACGACAACTTGTCCAGGCGGATGCTTCTTCACAAATGCTTCACACTGATACCTTATACGACGGCATAGGACCAATAGTGGCCCACCTAGACCCCAAAACGTGTATTTCCATACTCTTTGTCTACCGCGCATGCGCAGAATGACGTCAGTTTCACGTCACATTCAGCCTGTCGGATGCTCCCTCACGTATGCTTCACATTGGTATCTCACTCAATCCAATCGGTCCAATAGGGGCTCACCTAGACGCCAAAACGTGTATTTCCATACACTTTGTCTACTGTGCATGCGCAGAATGACATCGGTTCCACGTCACACCCATCCCAGTGGATGCGCCTTCACGAATGCTTCACATTGATACCTCATACGATCCAATCGGACCATGCAGCGTATTTGAAGTCTGGGGACTACTTTTTTCTCCGCGGAGGCAGACCGCATCACCGCGGAAGAATACAAAGGTCAATGGTTGCCGGCACTATAGTGGTCAAAACTTGGCACCCAGCTAATGCTGATGCAATGCATAACCACAACGCCACCTGTCTCCACCAAGAGTTACCTCCCCCGGCAAAAGGGGAGTCTACATAGATTTTGTATACTATTACCACCTTTCCATGTTGCGTTTAATTCATATAGTTTTCTTATTTTAAATGTGATGGACATTCTTCTTTTTACTAACATAACAATAACATCGAATGAGTATAAATTTCAGAAATACGATGATGGGTATTTTTTCCTGACAGGGACTTCGTTGATTATACAAGACTTTGCGATCGTGGGCTGCATATAGTTTGTCAATTTTTCAGATGATTCTTACAATCATTATGATTATTAATTTATCGTAGGAACAAAAATATAAGTATTTGCAGTTCGAGAGACTTTGAAGTTCTCAGCTCGTTTTAAACAACAGTAGTAAGTCACCCAACGATCAGGTTTCAACTTTTAGTTCCACCAACTGAAACAGCCATTATTATTTCTTCTATTCCAGGGATCCATACGCGATAGGGTGAGATGTGGTCCACTATCTGAGCATTTGACAGCGAAATACACACGGGAATCCCTGGACGGCTTACAATACCTTCACGGAAAATATATTATACATCGAGATATTAAAGGTACTGGTACATTTATTCCAGATTATATATCTGGGTCGACTTAGCTGCCTCGATGACGTCATTGCGTTCTCAGAATGTAGTTTTCATCATAGATTTCATAGATAAAAACTCGAGAAAAAAAGTTTGGAACCGTGATACACCACAGCACCCATCTTGGATTAATTTATACCTATATTCAAACATATACTGCGGTAAGATTCAGTTCCTTAACCTCAAGGATAACGAGAATCGAAGAGCAGGTGGAGTGTCACTGTGTGGGTGAGGTGACACTGTGTGGGTGAGGTGAGGGCGATGTTCACAGGCTGTAATTCTCGACCAGGCAAGGTAGGTTTAACCTTCACTGTATTTTTGTGCTGTAAAAATGCAGTGAGTTACAGCTTTCTTTCACAGTAACTAACTGCGAAACATAATTACAGTATTATAATGTAAAAAACAGTAAATATACTGTGTTACATTATCAACGGTAAGTTATTGCGTATATTTTTAGCCCACCATCACCAGATGCTGGGCTCACCATCACCAGATGCTGGGCTGTTCAAATCGCTTTTCGCCCGTGGTCCGTCGTCCGTCGTCCGTCAGTCAGTTGTCCGTCCGTAAACAATTCTTGTTATCGCAATTTCTCAGGAACTACAGCTTGGATATTTCTGAAATTTGGTACACAGGTTCCCCTTGGGGTCTAGTTGTGCAAGATACCTTTTTCGGTCCGAATCGGAAATCCAATATGGCCACAAGGCGGTCATCCTGGATTTCCCCATGAAACCTTGTCATCGTGATTTCTCAGGAACTACCGCATTATTCTTTCTCAAATTTGGTACACAGGTTCCCCTTGTGGTCTAGTTGTGCAAGATGCCTTTTCTGGTCAGATTCGAAAATCCAATATGGCCACCAGGCAGTCATCTTGGATTTCCCCATGAAACTTTATCGTCATTTCTCTGGAAGTACTGCATGGATCTTTCTCAAATTTGGTACACAGGTTCCCCTTGGGGTCTAGTTGTGCAAGATGCCTTTTCTGGTCCGATTCGAAAATCCAATATCGCCACCAGGCAGTCATCTTGGATTTCCCCATGAAACTTTATCGTCATTTCTCTGGAAGTACTGCATGGATCTTTCTCAAATTTGGTACACAGGTTCCCCTTGGGGTCTAGTTGTGCAAGATACCTTTTTCGGCCTGATTCGGAAATCCAATATGGCAACCAGGCAGCCATCTTGGATTTCCCCATGAAACTTTGTTATCGTCATTTCTCTGGAAGTACGGCATGGATCTTTCTGAAATTTGGTACACAGGTTCCCCTTGGGGTCTAGTTGTGCAATATACCTTTTCGGTCCGATTCGAAAATCCAATATGACCAACAGCTTGAAGTTCCGCTTGAAATTTTTTTATCGCGAATTCTCAGAAACTGCTTCATGCATCTCTCTGAAATTTGGTACACAGGTCCCACATGATATCTTTTTCGGTCCGATTCGAAAATCCAAGTTACGCTTCAAATTAATATGGTATTCCCGAGTTGTGACGTTGCATCACAAGAGTCGTCGCCGAATCATACGGCGGGGCATATTCTATAAATTGACTATAGAGAATATCCATACCTTCATCTTCTATATCAAGGAGTTCAAATGATTCCAAATGAAAACGTATTTATTCAAGTTTTAAATCAGTTTACTTTAGTCCATGCCGTTGCAAGTGAACTGCCCCACCGTTTCGTCTGCATTCACTCCTAATTATACGAGAGATCCTGAAGGATCTTGGCGCCCACCATTGTCCGATAATTGTAAGCTAATGACAAGAGGATTTTGTTCATTGTTACTAAGAACAAACGATTGATTTGTAATTTTGTTTGCAGAATTTCGAATTTGAGCGAAAAAGAGACACTGGAAAACACCAAGATATTATCTTTATAAGTATCAGGAAATTCAAGATTTCTAGAAACTGTACTTGATGTCGGTTGTTATAGTACAAGTGAAATGAGCAAAGTTAGTCTGAAAGTGAATGTCCGGAGGATCCTTCGTCTTCGTTTTGTGGTATTTTTGATATTTTTAGGCATGGTATTTTATTTTGTTTTGCACGTGTCATCAAGCGAAGACAAATCTCTTTGACACTTTGGCATGAGCAGTGAAACATACGTACCTTAGAAGATTTTATAATTAGGAACGAATGCTAATTCTGTTCTGTTTACTGGGCTAGATTGAGATATCTCTTTTAAGATACCATGCTTGAAAATAGTAAGATGGTACACAACTTAATACTTAAGGGATTCCGTCTGTGCAGTATTGTTGAGACTTTGAAAGTGTCTGAATCCCTTGGGTCGAAACGCGCAGTAGTCTACAGTTGTCGAGTTGTGATCTTGCAGCACAAGAGAGACATCTCTTCGTGTATCTGACCCGTCGGCAGGCGAAACGGTGGGGCAGTTCACTTGCAACGGCATGGACTAAAGTAAACTGATTTTAAATTTGAAGAAACACATTTTAATTCGGAATCATTTGAAGTCATTGATATAGAAGGTGAAGGTATGGATATTCTCTATACTCAATATATAGAATATGCCCCATCGTTTGATCCGCCGACTCTTGTGATGCAACGTCACAACTTGAGTTGGATTTTCGAATCGGACCAGAAAAGGTGTCTTGCACAACTAGACCCCAAGGGGAACCTGTGTACCAAATTTGAGAAAGATCCATGTAGTAGTTCCTGAGAAATCGCGATAACAAATTTTCATGGGGAAATCCAAGATGGCCGCCTCGTGGCCATACTGGACTTTCCAATCAGCCTATAAAAGGTATCTTGCACAACTAGACCCCAAGGGGAACCTGTGTACCAAACATGAGAAAGATCCATGCAGCAGTCGCTGAGAAATCGTGATAGATTTTCATGGGGAAATCAAAGATGGTCATCTGGTGACATATTAGATTTCCGAATCGGACCAGAAAGGGTATTTTGCACAACTAGACCCCAAGGGGAACCTGTTTACCAAATTTGAGAAAGGTTCATGCAGTAGTTCCTGAGAAATCGCGATAACAAAGTTTCATGGGGAAATCAGAGATGGCCGCCTGGTGGCCATATTATATTTTCGAATCGGACCAGAAAAGATATCTTGCACAACTAGACGCCAAGAGGAACATGTGTACCAAATTTGAGAAAGATCCATGCAGTAGTTCCTGAGAAATCGCGATAAAGTTTCATAGGGATACCCAAGATGGCTACCTGGTGGCCATATTGGATTCTCCAATCGGACCAGAAAATGTATCTTGCCCAACTAGACACCAAGGGGAACCTATGTACCAAATTTGAGAAAGATCCATGCAATAGTTCCTGAGAAATTGCGATAACAAATTTTCATGAGGAAATCCAAGATGGCAACCTGGTGGCCATATTGGATTTTCGAATCGAGCCAGAAAAGGTACCTTGCACAACTAGACCCGAAGGGGAACCTGTGTATCAAATTTGAGAAAGATCCATGAAGTAGTTCCTGAGGAAACGCGATAACAAAGTTTCATGGGGAAATCCAAGATGGCCGCCTGGTGGCCATATTGGATTTTCGTATCGGACCACAAAAGGTATCTTGTACAACTAGATCCCAAGGGGAACCTGTGTGCCAAATTTGAGAAAGATCCATGCAGCAGTTCCTGCGAAATCGCGATAACAAAGTTTCATGGAGAAATCCAAAATGGCCGCCTGTTGGCCGTATTGTATTTTCGAATCGGACCAGAAGAGGTATCTTGCACAAATAGACCCCAAGGGGAACCTGTGTACCAAATTTGAGAAAGATCCATGCTGCAGTTCCTGAGAAATTGCGATAACAAATTTTCATGAAGAAATCCAAGTTGGCCGCCTGTTGGCCATATTGTATTTTCAAATCGGACCAGAAAAGGTATCTTGCACAACTAGACCCCAAGGGGTACCTGTGTGCCAAATTTGAGAAAGATCCATGCGGTAGTTCCCGAGAAATCGCGATACCAATGTTTCATGGGCAAATCCAAGATGGCCGCCTCGTGGCCATATTGGATTTTCGAATCGGACCAAAAAATATATCTTGCACAATTAGGCCCCAAGGGGAACCTGTGTACCAAATTTGAGAAAGTTCCATGCAGTAGTTCCTGGGAAATCGCGATAACAAGAACTGTTTACGGACGGACTGACTGACTGACTGACTGACGGACGACGGACCACGGACGAAAAGCGATTTGAACTAAAACTCTTAAGTATGTTCCATAGCTCATGCCAAAGTGTCAGAGATTTGTCTTCGCTTCCAGTACGCAATGATGACACGTGCAACCGACAACTGACAACGGATATCAAGCACAGTTCTAGAAATCTTGAAACTCCTGAAACTTAGAAAGATAATATCTTGGTGCTTTCCAGTGTCCCTTTTTCGCTCAAATTCGAAATTCTGCAAACAAAATTACAAATCAATCATTTGTTCTTACTAATAATGGACAAAGAGATCCTCTTGTCACTAGCTTATAATTATCGGACAATGGTGGGCGTCAAGATGCTTCAGGATCTCTCGTTAAATACAGTATTTATTGACATGAATATAAAATACAGCACATTGAACATTGAACTTTTTTCCTACGAAGTAGGCTACAGATCGCAAATTGTCCGGTAATGAGTCAGTGAGTCAGTGAGTCAGTCCATCCGAATCCCTTCGTCGGCAAACCTTGATTTTTGGCATGAAGGTGCATTAGGGCATTGTTACCAGCAAGTTCTGAGCTGACCGAATTCTGATGAAAATTTGATTGATAATTATTTTTTTTATTATTTATTAATGGCTCAGCGAGTGCATTGTCATGCCCATCGGGAACCCTTGGCTGTATGTTTCACTGTATATATAATACAGTACAAAACCTGGTGGGATATATGAAATAGGAAATGCTAATTTTCCATCATTTGTTAGTGCATTTATCTACACTGCTATTACCAACTTGCCATCCTCAATACACACAATTCAGTATATTGTTATAGATATATGTAAACTGTGGCCTTTAACATTTCATCACAGATCACATCAGGCTTCAAATTCAGGTCAAATTGCCCACTGGTGGTGAAATATCCTACATCAACCAATTAAGTCAGCCTGTTGCAATAACCCAGCACAACGAGGAAAGGAGTGGTATCATCCTTCAGATTAGTCTGTGTGAACAACATTGATAAAAGTTTACTGAGGGTGAAACAAAGCCACCCAAGGAATTTATCAGCTTGTGTTGGGACATTTTGTTGGTATCATGTAAGCTCATTCAAATCTCCATACCATATTTTCTTTTATTCAACAGACAAATTTCTTTACTGGTTTTAATTGTTTAAGTTTTACTGGATTTCAACTGCTACAGATAGTAACACAGTACTGATACTGTAGAAATGGGTCCCAAAACTAACAGCTGGTGAACTATTTGGTAGTGTGAATTTAAATATTCCATGTTGAGTATAATTTGTTCACATGAATGGTGGAATGTCTGGACTCTCAAATGAAAGTGTGTTATACATTTTTTGGGGGTGTGTTGTGTTATACATGTACATAGCTCAAGCATGTCAGGTTTGAGGAACAAGCATGGTTGCAATTAAGATATAATCAAAGAAATTTCGTGACAATTATTGAATCTAAGTAGGCCCCTACATAACAAAATTAGCTTAATAAAAAAAGGCCTTCCTGGCGCGAATTGTTTTCTTTTGAGAGAGAATGGTATTTTCTGAGTTACATGTACCTGTACAAAGATAGATTGTTCAAGGAGGCTTTGTTTTTGCTGTTGCGTGCATCAAGTGTATGGAAACATGATATATGCACCAGAGCCCTGATCTACAGCTGTATAAAACTCCACATCTTGCATTGCCGGAATGTTTAAAGGGTCTTAATTTATTTTCTTTGAGTAGAATTTAACTAGATAAAGTAACTTTGATCATGATGTGAAAATATGAGCACATACTTTGAGTTGGTGATTCTGACTTGGGCAGTACCCATCTTAATATAGGCAGGATTTCAACTGGGGGTGGGGATTTCCAAGAGTTCAGTTCGCGTCGGAGTCCTAATGCCTACCCTACTTCGTAGGTCCTGTGACGTTAGTCACACTGCTCATGTATTGTAAAATTGGCACAAATTATTGCTTTGTTTCTCGTCAATTTACTGCAGAATATAAGTTACGGTATACAGACTATTTCATAAAAACAGATAAGTAATTCGCTGTACTGCTTCATATACAGCAAGTTCCTACATCTTTTAAAAGAAATATAGTTTTATTGCTTTGAATATGCAATATAAGTGAAGAATATGCTACTGAAAATTTACTAGACGCTACTTTTTCATTAATTCATTATTCTGCACTGTCAACTTAAAAGCTCAATAACAACATGCGTCGATATAAATTCGTTGACATTCGATATATCTACTATAGAGTATTCTAATTATATAGATTGCCACGTTGTTTTACAGGAACATTATAAGTTCCTTGGTATGGTGACTTCCAAAATAGTTTGGTGGCACAGCCGATGAATTATTCATGTTCTGATACCATTGCAACACTTCATAGGTTGTTAGCCTGACACACGCTGATTAATTTGTGTGATGGTGCCATTCTCAACTCACGTTATTATAGACTACAGGAATGTTTATTAAAAAATGTCGTATATTCAGTTCTCCGATAACGGGTAGGATATTTGAACTAGAGTAACATTCACAATTGATGGTCGGTTTATAGCATTTAATTGATAAATGATGCACCATACACGGGTCAATAGGTATCGATTTTTACTTCTCAGACCTAAATCCGTGATGTCACAGGAAGACCATTTCCAACTTTCAGATGAAATTAGAATTTTTCCTAACCTCAATGATGATTTTAAACATTTCCTATCAAAATGTGTCCCTGTTCGTACAGCATGCGTTCTATGTGTTATCCTTGGGTAGCTGAAGGATGAAAATTAACAGAAAAAAAATACTCGCACATGCCTCCTGGCAATTATCACATAATGGTATACATGTACGGTCAATATTGTAGAGCTTATATAAAATAGCCATATATACAATCAAATAAAAAAACCTTCTTTTGAATAACTTATGTTTATTAATATTCTGTAGTGGAACGTCGCCAGTTTAATAACCATAAGAAGTTGTTATCCATAAAAAAATGTATTTGACTAATTATTTATGTATATTTCACACACCAAATCTCACCCAATCTCTCGGAATTGATGATCAGGATATGCTTCTAGATGTTTATTGATTATAGTCGTGTTTTTAAATTGTCACAAGAAGAAGAGTCTATGAACGCAACTTCAGATGATGGCAGCTCTTTCGCTTTTGCGGATATTTCCAAGCATATCGTTTATATTCTAAGCAAAGAATTCTGAAATCAATTATACGCTACACGGATATCGGGTACAGAATAATAATAGATAATCCGCCTGACAGATATTGATACATTTTCTTCCCCTAATTATTTGAGATTCCAGTTTGTTTTGTGATTAAATCCTAACATTCTACTTGGAGACATTGTTACCAGCAATTTAGAAACTAATTTAATAATTTGTGTCGCGCGTGGTATCTGCTTACTGTGCATTCATAAAAGGTTGTGTATGAATAACATCTGCAATATAGAATATTTTCTTGATAATAATTTAATAGAATTTTCTCCTAATTAATTAGTTCATCTTTGGTAAAATTTTACAATAAGCAGTGACAATGACATTTTATCGAATTTAAATATCTGGGAATACTTCAAAGGATAGCTAACCGCTAAGCTAAGCTTGATATTTTGTTGGAGTTAATTTGGATTTTACCTGAACATTCAGATTGATGCAATCCTGTTTCTGTCAAACATTATACTTGTTACCAACATGATTGCATGAAGGGTATTTGATGTTACGAAGAACCATCAACAGGACAACAGACATGAACATGATATCTGTGTTTCAAGAAATAGGAGCGAGTCCACTTCGAGTTTCAATGGCGTACACATGTAGATGTGGGGACAATTGATTTGGGTGGAGGTTGAGGGATTGGACATCATCGCTTACAGGAAGAATTTTTGAAACATTAAGGTAGTCTGCAGGACTCGCCAATATTTGGAATCTTTGCGTGTCGTTTCTATCTGGCTTGAAGCGGCTTGTTGAATGTTGAGTGATCGGAGGACAAGATAATAAATCCAATATGGATGTCCTCGAATATTTAAGCAATTAGGTATCCGCATCTGCTTGAATTTCTCATTAAAAATATCTATGTGAAATTTGGCAACACAATATATCAACAGCATGTAGGTATTCCAATGGGTACTATTTGTGCACCCCTATTGGCTGACCTATATCTGTTCCCTTATGAATATGACTATATGCAGGCGCTTTCAAAAACCGATCCATTCAAAGCCCGCTCCTTCTCATTCATCAAACGCTATATAGACGATCTTCTCGCTGTGGATAATCGCTATATAAATGACACAGTGAAGTATATATATCCACCTTCACTGGATTTGAAGGAAACTACAGATGGCCATACAGGAACATCATATTTAGTCCTATATCTCTATAAAAATGAAGCGGGCCTTCTCTCTCGTCGACTGTATGACAACAGAGATGATTACAATTCAACATCGTAAACTATCCCTTTCTGGACAGTAATATTCCAGTGGGACCTGCATATCACGCCTAGTAGCATTTGCTAGATCCTGTGTTAAATGTGACGATTTTAATCAACGTCACAAAACATTGTTGCAGAAACTTATAAAACAGGGCTACACCGCCAAGCGCCTCCACTCAAAGTTTCTCAAATTTGGCGATATATATCGCATGCTGATAGCAAAATACGAGCGTAGCGTGCAAGATCTATGGCGTTACGTTTCGTAACTTGTGTCTAATTCCGCTTAACCCGGGGCTAGGGCCGTATGAACCCATGTACTTCAAGATCCTCATGGTACTCATATGAACAGTCACAATCAAAGCGTGACTGAGATACATCATTCTTTAGATGACGACCTTACAACGAATATTATGGATTAAGAATACTGATCAGCGATACGGATTTGATATTTTTCGAACATCATGATGTCTTGCCGGCATCATTGAAAACTGTTGACCGCTTCTGTCTTGCAGGAAACAAGCCTATGTTTATGTATACTATGATTGTCTTTTTTGAATTTGGTGCTAATACTGTTAAATGGAATATGAAATAGGTCTTTGGATTATGGACGCGGATATTCTCTAATGGACAACGGCTGAATTATGGATGACGGACCAGACGCTTGTAATTTGCTATATTCCATTTTGAAAACCAAGTCTTATGTTCACTCGTAGCTGACAGTCTGTTCATGTATATGTAGCATTGTGACAACATGTACACAGCGGAGTGTTACCATGCCTCATTCTCCGTGAGGGTACCATCAGCGGAGAAAGGCACCTTTTCCAACTTTACCAACAGTAAGCTGTACACGATGCTCATATGAACAGTCACAATCAAAGCGTGACTGAGATACATCATTCTCTAGATGCCGACTTTATAACGAATATTATGGATTAAGAATACTGATCAGCGATACAGATTTGATATCTTGCTTGTCTTGCTCAATGAAAACTGTTGACCACTCCTCTGTTGCAGGAAACTAGCCTATGTTTATGCATACTATGATTGTCTTTTTGAGGTTTGGTGCTAATGCTGGCGTATGGAATATGTAGTATGTCTTTGGATTATGGACGCGGATGTTCTTTGGTAGACGACGGTTGAGTTATGAATGACGGACCAGACGCTTGTAATTGGCAATTACCCCCAACTACAAGACATGTTCATTTATGGTAGCCACCCAGCAGTATAGACAGTACATTGTTTGTATTGAAATTATTCCATTTATACAATTGCTCAACTGCCAGGCTTCTGTTAGAAAACTTTCTGGTCTTGGAGGTTGGGGATATAAAGGGCGATCCCTAGCCAGCTTGATCATATTCGCATATTCGCCAGAGCAGATCATCATGGGTAAATTTGAAGTGGCGCCGTCAAGTGTGTACCCTAACGCGTAGAATATTGTATTTGTCGTCATTTGAAGATGACCCAAACTTGATGTCACATGATTGATCGAAACTGATAAATCATGACATTCGCTAACGTTTCTTGATCGTAACTACAGTCTCAGCCACAATGGTCGGTGCATCGGTAAAAAATTCAGAACTTTTGCAGAAAAGTGAAGCTTTGGCGAAACAGATTAATTCTTGAGAATTTCTTTATACGATTCGTGAATCTCTGAACGATTACTTGTTCGCTCGAGCTTTGTTGGACAATTTGCCCGTATTGGAATTCTAATAGTGTACAATTTCAGATGAACTACCATTAATCTAAGCAAATTTCTGGGAATGGCAATGCGAATGAAAAACATTTCCTCCCTGAGAAAGTGACACTGGTAACCGTTTAAAATTAAAAACTATTTGCGTTATTTATTGTTCATTTGTATGCTGGCTTTCTGTGTTTTTGTTAGCCTGGCTTTCTGCCATGTGCGTCACATTTTTGGCGTAAAACGTCACGTTTTGCTGCTCGAAAGTTTCTGAAACCCATAAATGAAGAAATCGTTTCATTCTGTCGCAAAAGCAGCAGCAAAATTATTTAGGAAGATAACGTGAACATCCCGTTACGTAGATATACGGTCACGATACTCGGATATGTTTTCTCTCGGGGTACAATCAGGGGATTTAGGAGGTTTGGGCCTGGCCTTGAAAGGAGATGGTACGATAAGGCGGGATTTTGGCCTATACGTGGTGCGGTTGAAATCGAAAATATAAAATTTCTTACAAATAATTGTTTTAATGTGACGACAAGAGAAAATATATATTCACAGTATGTGAAAGTTCTAGCTTGATTGCGTTATGATTATAGTTATGACATGAAATTGAAATCCGCAGCATGTGCGATTTCGTGAAAATATTGTCTAAATCGAGTGATTTGAACACACATTTGGACACGAAGGACCTCTTGAACCAAAAACATTTTCCAGTAGTGGAGATATAATGCTATCGCACATCACCAGGTTAAATGGCGTTTTGGTCTAAGGGGTCCTTCGTGTCGAAATATGTGTTAAATGACTCGATTTTTTCACGAAATAGCACATGCTGCGGTTCTCAATTTCATGTTATAAATATAATCATAACGCAATCGAGCTAGAACTTTCAGATGTTGTGTACTTATATTTTCTCTTGTCATCCAATTAAAACACAATTATTTTCAACCGCACCACGTATAGGCCTAAATCCCGCCTTATCCTACAATCTCCTTTGTTTTTTCTTCAAAATGACTCCCGGACAGCCTAATAACGCCACAGATCCTGACACAAAATAGTATGTGTAAAATGGGTAGTCCAATTTAACCAACATCGTCGCAGTCGAAGTCTCGTGTTTGATATTGTCTAGCAGTTTGCCGGTGGTTTCAGCATGTTGCGAGACGAAACATATACACAGCGGAGTGTTACCTTACCTTATTCTCCGTGAAGGTACCATCAGCGGAGAAAGGTATCTTTTCCAACTTTACCAACAGTGAGCTGTACATGTGCTCATATGAACAGCCACAATCAAAGCGTGTCGAAATTAATGCGGGAACTGCCACATTACCAGGATTTCTGGAATTCGTCCGAAATGGTATTTGATATGGTCAACGTACATAGCCTGCAAGAGCCTGAACGTATTGTGGTATGATAGGACGGATTAGCTGTCGGATGGCTCCATCCCAATCTCAGTAAACTCAAATATAATATCACGGAATATTATATCTGAATTCAGCCCTATATAAATCCCGTGCAAGTTGAAACTACTATTGTTAGCCAATCAGATGAATAGCTGGTTGTAACTATTTCAAAACCACGCCCACAGTAATTACACACGGTAGTCGTGGTCTAATATATAAGCATTATCCTGAAACAGTTTCCAAATATGGCATCATTTCCAGACAGGTTCCGTGGACATCAACGAGTTTACTCCCGCTGAAAAGTCTGGCTTTGTTAGGGGTAGAAAATATCAAAAGATTGTGCCGGGCGAAGATGTTAATCTCCGTGAAGTATACGTCTATCATTTTCAGAAAGAAAAGGTTGAAATGGTTGTGATTGGCTTATTATGGGATCTCGTGGAATATCGTCGAACCTTTTGCACGAAGTTTCCATAGCGTTACGTCTAGATGGTATTCCCCTGATTTACCATCTTGGTTTACCTAGATTGGCTCCATCCATTCGCTCACAAAAGCACTCACTTTGTGTATCCATTCCCTACATAAAAATGTTTACTCTGTGTACACAAATTATGTATGACAGGTAGACATCTTTCTAGGTGTTCATTTTTATTACTAAAATGTGTTTCTGTGCTAGACAATTTGTGTATGTTTTGTACACCGTCATTGTTAGAGAGTTGGATGAGTTATGCTTCCGTCATGTCCTTTGTTATCTTGGGTCATTCAATCGAAATGTTTCAAAATGATTGATGTGCCCTGGAGGAATAACTATTTTATTACAAACGGGAAATGCATAATTCGGACGACCACTTATGGCAGACATTTTGCTTTCTACCATAGTACTTCTCTCCACGGAGTATGCAAATGAGCTCAAACTGAGACAAAGATATTATGAACTACATATAAAATGCCGAATGCTCAGCCTTGATCTTATTTTTTAGTCCTACAACCTATGCTACGAAAACTTCCTGAAACTGCAAATCATTTCCGTCAAACAAACACCGTAAAAAAATATTATTAATTTTACAGCAAATGTGTCAGCATCTTACTGCAAAAGAATGACAGTAGAATGTTACTGAAATTGCCGCCAGTAACTTACTGTAAATTTACAGCAGTATGTTACTGTAATTAGTCAATCATTTACTGGCAGCAAAGACGCCAATAACTTATTGTAAAAATTCATTAATATATTATTGCTGTAAATTGGCTTACTGATTAAAAACAGATAATTCCGAAAGAAGAAAACCACGCAGTAATAGAAAGAAACAAGCAGCCAGAGGATGCCAAGTCCCCCGCCGAAATGGCAGCAATATTTTTTAGCATTGTTGGTCTCGAGGGGATATACATGAGGGAGGCAACTGCTATACTTCATAGGCGTTGGATGTAGAGGGTCTTAATTCTGCCTTCCCAAGTTTTAAAATCAACTTAGAACGGTTGACTGAACATTTTTTGCTTCTGTAAATTAGCTTCCATGCAATGAAGCATGAAAATTATGTAACCGAGAAGCGACCCCAAGTGACATCTCAAGGCATATTATCTGAAAACCAAATTTGACAAGGAGCTGAATGCATCCTCAACCTATTGTCCGGAAACGAAATTTTAAATTTGCCACCAGGTGTCGCCACCTGTAGATGCAAGTGGGCGAAATGCAATCCCAAGGATCATTTCATGACATGCATGGTGTATCAGCATACAAACTTTGGGAAGAATCTGAAGAGGGGGCTATTGCCCGGAAACCAAATTTAGATTTGTATGCACAAGTGTGCGAAACACAATCCCAAGTGACATCTTATGACACATGAATACCAAATTTGAGAAGAATCCGATGAGCAGTTGTCAAATTATTGGCAGAAACAAATTTCAGTTTTTTCCACCAGGTGTCGCCACCAGTATGCAAAAGCAGGTGAAATACAATCTCAAGGGACATATCATAGCATGGTACCTGCATACCAAATTGGAGAAAAACCTGATGAGCGAAATCAAATTTAGATTCGACACGAGGTGGTGCTACCTGTAAGCACAAGCGGGCGAAACACAATCCTAAGCGACATGATATGTCACGATATATTCATACCAGATTTAAGAAGAATCTGACGAACGGTTCTCAAGTTATTACCCGGAAACAAATCTGGTATTTCGCCACCAAGTGGCACCACCTGTAAGTAAAAGTGAGCGAAACGCAATCATGCATGCTAAATTTGAGGAGATTCCGATGAGCAGTTCTCAAGTTAATAGCTGAAAACAAATTTTGATTTTAACACCTGATGGATGGCGCCACCTATAGGCGCAAGTGGGCGAAATGCAATCTCAAGCGACATCTTAGGTCATGGTATTACCCGGAGACAAATTTGGGATTTTGCCACCAGGTGGCACCACCTGTAAGTGCAAGTGAGTGAAAGGCAATCCCATGGAACATCTCCCGGCATGGTACATGTAAATGCATGCTAAATTTGAGAAGAATCCGATGAGCATGCAGTTCTCAAGTTATTGGCCAAAAACAAATCTCAGATTTTGTCATCAGGTGGCGTCACTTTCTGAGCAGAAGCGGATAACGCACTCCCAAGCAACATCTCATGGCAAGGTACAATGTATATGCATGCCTAATTTGGGAAGAATTTGATGAGCAGTGCTCAAGTTATTACCCGGAAACCAAATTTCGAGCAACATTTCAAAGCGTTTCAAAGTTATTGCTTGCAGCAGAAAAGAGCGGAAAAAACCCTAATGGTGCCACCTACAGGCAGATCTTTCTGAAACGCAATACCAATCAACATCTTGTCACAAGGAATGCATATGCAACTAGATACAGTCGATCGAATACGATTGGAGGCATGCCTTTTGCATCTTTAGTAAAGGAAACATTCATAATTTGTGAAGAAAGTAAAAAAGTAAAACTTAGAAAAAACATCATTAACATGGCCCCATAAGATAACTTGAGGGTATCCACATACCAAATTTAAAAGAATCCATTAAGGTCCAACAGTTACTGTCCGGAAATGCAATTTTATCTTGGCCCTCAGGTAGCACCATGTGTAGGCAGATAGGCATAAAAAAAAATCCCAACCGAGATCTTGAAGCAAGATCCCTTGACATTGGAAATAGAAAATGTTAACTTGGCCTACAGGTGGCGCCACCTATGAGCAGATCGACAAAAAAAAACAATACCAAGTGAAACCTTCAGGTAAGGTACATGTATACCAAGTTCATTATTAAGTATTAAAAAGTTATTGTCTGGAAACAGTTTTAAATTTACCCCCAGGTGGCACAACCTATAAGTGGGTCGGCATGAAAAACAATGCCAAACGAGAAATTGAGGCGAGGTACCTACACACCAAATTTGGAATGAATCGGTTCAGGTTTTTAAAAGTTATTGTCTGGAAACACTTAACTTGGCTTTCAGGTAGTCCCCCTATCAACATGAAAAACATTCTCAAGCCAGATCTTGAGACAAGGTACCACCACACCAAATTTGGAAAGAATCCTTAAGGTTTTCAAAAGTTATTGTCTGGAGATGCAATTTAATTTGGCCCAAGGTGGCGCCACCCAGAAGCGGATTGGCAAGAAAAACAATTCCAAGCAAAAATATATACATGTAGACAAGGGATCCGTTTACCAAATACAAAAACATGGGTCTGTGCCTGATAAATTGAAACCTTTTGGGGTTGCAATTATCCCAATATTATCCCAATATTGCAGACAACACACAAATTTCAGCTTCTGCCAAGATATATTGGAGATATATACATGTATGCTCAAACACAATATATGAGGGTCGGGCGAGGGCTAGTTTGGGAGATAGAGGGTGCGGCTCGGCGCCCTGGGGATGGGGACATGCTCTTCTTGAGGGTAGTGGTAGGTGTGCTGACATGAAAGCCATAGAAAGCTCCCTGTACACGAAACAACCACACTGACAACTGCATGCCATCATCTATCACAGTCCGAAAAACCACAAGGTGGAATTCAATTCAATTCAGGAAATTGATCATATGCACAGTGTGCACCCACACTTTAGGAACTCAGTTGTAATTAACACTGTGGACACAAATGGTTCCTGCAGAAGCTTTAGGGTAAATCATATGATGCGAGATACAATTATTTGATAACAAAATTGAAGAAAATGTTGTCCTTCATTTAAGACGACACGAAATTTAAAAAAAAACAGGGGTCCGGTACTGCGGGGATTTCCTCGCCAGTTATTTCATATTATACTTCTGAAATATAATAAGGTTCATGCAAAAGCTTTAGGGTAAATCATATGATGTGGAATAGAATGATTTCATAGCAAAGTTGAAGGAAATGTCCTTCATTTAAGACGACACAAAATTCAAAACTAACACAGGTTCGGTACTGCGGGATTCCCCTGCCAGTTATTTCATATTATACTTCTGAAAAAAAATATGGTTCCTGCAAAAGCTTTAGTGTAAATCATATGATGTGGAATAGAAGGACTGGACAGCAAATTTAAGAAAATGGTGTCCTTCATTTAAAGCGACATGAAATTCAAAACAGCGAGAAGCGGAAGAAAGAAAAACAAATGACAAACGCATTTAGGCATTTAGGGATGCCTAATTATTAGACAAAGCATTTGGAAATTATCGCTTGTGAAGAATTTGAATGGAAACCACGGACATGCACAGAAGATTGGAACAAGACCCAGTGGCGCCACCTACAGGCGGATCTTGCTGAAATGAAATACCAAGAGACATCTTGTCGCAAAGAATGCAGATGTCAAATTTCGGAGGAATCCGACAAAGCATTTAGAAGTTATTGCTTACGAAGTATTTGCACGGACATGTCCGTGCATGCACGGACACATAGAAGTAAGACCCCAGTGGCGCCACCTATAGGCGGATCTTGCTGAAACGTAATACCAAGAGACATCTTGTCGCAAAGAATGCAGATGCCAAATTTCGGAGGAATCCGACAAAGCATTTAGAAGTTATTGCTTAGGAAGTATTTGCACGGACATGTCCGTGCATGCACGGACACATAGAACCAAGACCCCAGTGGTGCCACCTACATGCGGATCTTGCTGAAACGTAATACCAAGAGACGTCTTGTCGCAAAGAATGCAGATGCCAAATTTCGGAGGAATCCGACAAAGCATTTAGAAGTTATTGCTTACGAAGTATTTGCACGGACATGTCCGTGCATGCACGGACACATAGAAGCAAGACCCCAGTGGCGCCACCTACAGGCGGATCTTGCTGAAACGTAATACCAAGAGACGTCTTGTCGCAAAGAATGCAGATGCCAAATTTCGGAGGAATCCGACAAAGCACTTAGAAGTTATTGCTCACGAAGTATTTGCACGGACATGTCCGTGCATGCACGGACACATAGAAGCAAGAACCATTTTAAAGTCCCCGGCCGCGTTGCGGCGGGGGACAAATATATGCATCTCTTTCCATGGTTTTCATGGCAATTTATTTGTCTGTTTGTCCAGGGGATAGAGCTCAATTTCAATTAATTCCGCCATGATGCCGTCACAGTGTCGTAATCATTTGGAATCCATATTTCCGCCTATTTTTGGGCCGATTTTTGAATTTTATATTTTTCGATATATTGTCTCAAAAACTCGTAACTATAGTTGATGTTGCCCAAATAAATTACTATGCCCATTTAGGACACAAGAAACGGAAATGATTGGAAAAGCGTGACCTTCGAAGAAAACGATACGGACGCCATTTTGAATTTCCCAGATTATCCTTTACTCAGCCGGTTATTTGAATGGATTTAAAATTACCACAATATGAGGTCGCAAAGTTGATGTCCACTCCGTTTCTGAGCTCACGATAAGGGTTAACTGGGAGGGGGAAGACATTACGGGATCCGCCTCAGTTTCATTCCTTTAAATGGGCACTTTTATCAGGTTACATAAACACACAAGAAAAACAGCCATAAAACTTCAACAAGACAATTGCATTATGTAGCCCAGGACACTTTACTTAAAAAAGGTGGCCGCCATGATGCCGTCATATGTTCTCTCGTGCTCCGAGACGGAGGAAATAAGAGAGTCGAAACTTTGACTTTATACCTTATCATACTGGGGTCATTTATGAGTCTATTTACATAATCCTTCGAGCAGGGGATCTCGGGAAAACTCAAAAGGGGACCATGTGGGAGTACAAGAATAGGGATGTTTTTGAATTATTTTGGTCAAATATTTGGCTTTTCTGCGGATAAAAATGAGCAAAAGCTATTCTATTTCTAACTAAATGAACATTTCTAATTTGTGATGCAGATTTTGCGAAAAAACTTGCATAAATAAAAAAATCGCAAATCTTACCGAAAATCGGTCAAAAATATCTTCAGGGTAATGGTGTCAGTGAGACGTCATCATGGCGGTCATCTTGGATGTGTTAACACTTCATGAGAGAGCATGACCAAAGGGTATAACGTGGAAAGTTTCAGCTCCCCAGTCCAGAGAATAACGAATATATTTAGGGGAATCAACATCCCTAGCCTGCAGTTCAGATAGTGTTAAGGAACCAAAATAAAATTTTATTTGAAAGAAAAATCCCGTCAATCGGAAAATTGAAAATGATCTAACGTTGCAGTATTGGCCACATCAAAATATGTCTACATGATCAATTCCTTCCTGAGAAAATGTATTCCCCACGATCCAAACGAGAGCAACGGTCACTTTGGAAGCTATATATTGTTTAGATACCAGAAGGACGTCATTTCTAATTTTATCGAAACGATTACTGAAGTGTAAGGCCAGCAACCATCGAATACCGATAAAACGTGCAGATGGACCAATGAGCCAATTTTGTATGGATCTTTGTTAAAATGCCGTCAACTGGTCGAGAGTCTACCTAATTACTTAGCTAATAAACATTCTATTGTTTACAACATATCATGGTTATTTGGAAGAAAAGAAATAACTGAGCTAGCCTTTTTCGTCTGACGGCATATATTGGAGCTGAATTGTTCCTTTTTACCCCTCGGCCAAAATTTGTCTGAAGGGTATTGTCGACGTTATGTAAGTCAGTCTGTCCGTCTGGCCGTCTGTCCGTCACACCTTTCTCGTTACCAAGATATCTTTAGCACGACTTACCCTAGGCACACCAGACTTGTAGTGCACATCCATATGCTCGTGACCCAGAACCCTATTGAAACTTTGGCGGCCATCTTTAATTTATGCGAAACTATTAATCTTGTGTATCTCTGGTACCATTTTGCTGTTCAGTGTGAAACTTGGCATAGATCATCGATGCATCAAGAAACTTCGAAGGAATGACCAAACCAGTTTCCCTGATTCGGTGGAAACCTTGGCGGTGATCTTTAATTTATGCAAAATCTTTATTGATATATATCTCTGATACCATTTAAGTGTTCTGTACGAAACTTGGTACACAGCATCGATGTATCAAGAGACTTGCAATGAATAGCCACATCAGCTCCTCTGAGTGGCGGGAAGGATGAGCGGCCATCTTTAATTTATGCAAAATGATTAATGATCTCCATCTCTGCTACAGTTCAAGTGCTCAATGTAAAATGTCGATGCATCAACAGACTTACGATAAACGACCGTTCTGGTTTCTCTGATTGGGCGGACACCTTGCATTGGTGGCCATCTTTAATTCATGCAAAATCTTTACTGATGTATATCTCCGATACCATGTCAGTGTTCTTTTCGAAACTTGGTCTACAGCATCGATGTATTAAGAGACTTGCAATGAATTACCACATCAGTTCCTCTGAGTGGCGGGAAGGATTGGCGGCCATCTTTAATTTATGCGAAAGCATTAATGATCTCTATGTCTGATACCGTTCAAGCGCTCGATGTAAAATTTGGTATAAATCATCGATGCATCAAGAGACTTACGATGAATGACAGATCTGGTTTCTCTGATTGGGCGAAAATCTTGGCAGCCATCTTTAATTTATGCAAAAATCTTTAATGACGTATATCTCTGATACCATTTAAGTGTTCTATATGAAACTTGGTATACAGCATCGATGTATGAAGACACTTGCATGAATGAATAACCGCATCAGTTTCCCTGAGTGGCGGGAAGGATGGGCGGCCATCTTTAATTTATGCGAAATCCTTAATGATCTCCAACTCTGATACCATTCAAATGCTCTATTTAAAATTTGGTATTCATCATCGATGCATCAAGAGACTTATGTAGTGAATACACGTTTCTCTGATTGGACGGAAACCTTAGGGGCCATTTCTAATTACAAACTTTTTGATAATCTGTATATTGTCACTTGACTGCCTGGTGTTCCTGCCAACTTGGTTCAAACAGAATACATTATGTATGGCTGGCGCCCAGAGCCGAGGGGTTTTCAGATGCGCAGCTTCGTATTGTTATACCAGCATGAGGCTTGTTACACGTCCATGAGACGCTCATTTTTTGATATGGTGCCAAGCTGGAGAAGACCCGATTACAATGGAAACTGAATCTCATTATCAGTGCATTTTATGCATTGGGGTGCAACAATGGAATAGGGTGGGTTTGCTCAAATACACACACTTTCCTTATTTCGATTCTGTTTCTAATTGGAAAGTATATACAAACTCGACCACTATGGTTGATGCATTGGTGAAAAAAAAAATCGAAACTTTGACAGAGCAGCGTAATTCTGGAGAATCCGGCTGATTCTTGAGTATTTTTCTGACGATTCGTGAATCTCCGAAGGATTACCTGTTTTCTTCCGCATTGGTCGACAATATACCTGTATTAAAATTCGAATAGAGGACCATTTCAGACGAACTATAATTAAACTATGCAAATTCCTGGGAACATCAATGCAAATGAAAAGTGATTTCTTGAAAAAAAAATACCGATGGAAAGGTATCGAATTGAAAAAATGCTTGCAGCCACAATGTAGTTACTCGATATTCCCTGTATGCTGCGTTTCCACGTGGACTGTTACTTGTTAACGTAAAACGACAGGGTACGCCACTTTTTGTTGCAAAAAACTCGGGCTATTGTCAATTTTTCACGGTACCGAGAAATAAGATTGAATAACCAGGAGAACTGTATCGCGATCGCCACTTTGAATCAAATAACTCTTATGGCAATTGTCTTTCGTGATTACATTTGACTCTACACCTTCATGGCACAATACGTCGAACTTCCTTACCTTGGAGAAGAAAACCTGGGGTCGATAACAACGCACTGTACTTTGGTTTGCGGGCAGTGACATTAAATCATAAAATTTCGTTAGTAACACCCTCGAAAGCACCATGTTTATAGCGTATACAGAGATCGTGTCGCTGCGGGGCTACAATATAACACCAAGGCTGAATATCAATCACCTAAAGCTCCATTCGCCTACAAAATAAGATATAGACTAAATCGAGCTGGACAAGGAGAATATTGCGACGGATTAAAGCCTACGTGTCGGCGTCACACAATCGAAGGGATTATCGATGAGGACCGGTGCCAACAATGACACAGGCAGCGGGTAAATCTAACGGATTTATCCAATCACGACATTCTCTGTAATATTGTGTACTATTATGTACTATGTACATGAACATAGCATAAACGTTCTTTTCTTAGACTGTTGTTTGACCGAGTTTGTAGTTTTTCCCATAAAATATCATAGGCATGTTTATTGTAATAAATTGCAAGAAAGACAGGCCATACCATAAAATGTGAACAGGTTTTGGAAAATAAATGCCGATCTATGAAAGTCACAAGAAATCGGGAAATTCTTAGCCTCTCCATGGTAATACTATTGATATCGCCTAAGATGTTTGGCTTTATTCTCTAATGGACGACGGCTGAATTATGGATGACGGACCAGACGCTTGTAATTTATAGTTTTGCCAATAGTCTCCTATTGAGTTACAGACAATCTGCTATGGGCCAGGAATGTGTCAGTGCCTGGCTGGGTTTTTGATATGAGATTGTGGTTAAACCTTTACAAGGAGCGTTCATTTTCCCAACGATCTTCTCTTACCGACCAGGAAATAACACATATTTTGTTGAATGCTACCGTTTGTGAATGTCCGTCATACATTTTTGAATGAGTACACGGATAACGATTATTTTAGTAGCTGTGCTTTCAGGTGGTTCATCGGGACAAGCACTTGAGTCGACTTTGCTGTCCAATGTCAAACTGGTAGCGCTGTATTTAATAACGCGGAATCAGTAATATATTTGATAGGTCCGGTCCGGTTCAATTCCTTACCCAGCAATATTGCAAACCGTTAACACCGACATAAAACATTGTTGTAAGTCAGTTGACCTTGAATATACAAATTCATAAAATGCATAATTCAAACAACGCCCGAAGCTTCTAAACCAATTTCGGACAGGAAAGTAGGTATTAATTTAGATTGATATTTGACATCTTTCACACCTATCTGATTATTTTCCTTTCTAGGTGCCAACATATTGATAGATTCTACAGGATGTGTCAAACTTGGCGACTTTGGCTCAGCTGGACCTCTTCAGTTGCTCAGCATCGGTGGATACATCAAAGCGAAAACTGAGAAAGGAACATACCATTGGATGTCACCGGAGCTCATTAGAGCTGAGGGATACGGGACAAGAACAGATATCTGGTAATCTAAGATGCAGATTCAGTGTAATATCATTTCATGGCTAATGACTTATCAATGTCACTATGAATAGCTCAACATTAAATGGATCCCAACCCCACACACATTCGCCTTACCTACTATATCCCCTACACTCGGATAGTTTATTTCATCTTTGCGACCGTTGAAAAGTTTCAAATAATAGAAGTGGAGCCATAATAGATATGCAGCTGGTGTATACCCTTAAAACATATACATACATGACGGTTACAACATATAAATGTTATCGCTGGAATTCGTTTGCATTTCCAGGAGCCTGGGATGTACCGTGGTGGAGATGCTTACAGGAGAACCGCCATACCGTGATCTGGAAGGCTTCCAAGCATACTATAAGATCGGTGTTACGAGAACCGCACAATATACTCTACCCAGCAACGTCAGTGCAGAAGTAAACGACTTTGTGCCGAAAGCGTTGAATCCGGACAAAGAGGAAAGGCCTAGAGCATCGGAACTTTTGACACATTCTTTTTTGAAGATATAACGATGTAATGTTGTTAATGGTCATCGTTCGTATAGTGTTTTTTCCTGGAAAATTGCAAGAAAATGTTACTGAGTGCGTAATAGTATGTTCTGATTTGATCTTCCGACGCGCTTTGTTTGCATTTAAGCTGGCACTTGAACGAGTAGCACATCTAGCTGACTCACTCGCTGACTTTCTCGGGAATGTCTTGTGCTTATCAAAGCGTTTTTTTATTGTTCCAATCTATCAAACTGTATCAATTCACATACATGTATGTAATAAGCGGCAACGAATTGTTTATTTATCCATACGACGTCAGCTCGACCTTCCATGTGTTTAACCTCATTTGTGCATACAGTGCAGACGGACACGACGTGTTAAATATTTGCTGAAATTTAGTTCATAAATTATGGTTATCACATTGTTCACCAATTATTGATAGTTGTATTATGCGTACAAATGGTGTATAGTATCATTCATTAATCTAACTGATTAATGAACAATATCGCCATTAAGTATCCCTAGTGTTACTTTCCTATAGGAGGCAACAATTAATGCTTTTCTCTGTAGACGTATCTTAAAATAGTTTCCCATTTACCACTTTGTTTCAGTCAAAATTAATCGCTCAATCAATGTGATATACGTCATTTAAATTAGCACTATTACAGAGAGATTCGTCTGTGCGGTTTATCGTGTGCCTTTGAACATGGTGACGAGTAACTTACTTAAAAATAATAAAAGATTCATTCTAGTATATTCACAAATGTTTTGTGGGATTGGGGGTTGGGCATTTTTCTCCTGGTGGTGGTGGTAAATCTCGAGTAGTGAAGTCTGCATATTCAAGTATTCGTTATCGATAGAACACAAATCGTTCAAACGTTCACAAAGAAAAGGAACTGCATATCATGACTCAATTACGGCATTCGTATGACCTCGGTAACATTGTATTATTATGCTCGCCTTTCTGTATGTTTGACTACCCTTTAATCTAACCTATATATACCAGTATTGTTTTACCCATGCATACGAGGGAAGGAGCAAAATGTTTTGATGATATTGTCCTTTAGCACCGGTTATTTGAATCTGTGGACATGTACACTATGTCCAACAATTGAAGTGTCCGTATCGGCATATCTCTGCCATTGTAGCTGTGGGGCCTGACCTGTATATTGGTCTGATGTTTATTATCATATCACCAAGTATATTTTTGCTTTGGCGTTTATGTTATGTTTCATATATATCATACTTAGGATTTCGGTTGTATACTCTGTTTTGGAAAACCATTTTTGTACATTCAAAACCGATATCTTTAAAATATCCACTTCGAATATTTTCTGAATAGTTTAACTATGTCTCTATATCAAATATTCTTAGTCGGTTGTGTTAGATATATATTCTCGGATTATCACAATGAGTCTAAACGAGCAAACCACATCTACTACAGGTGAAAACCGATCTAGTGGTAAGATGCAAGAGCTAAGGAAGTAATTGAATTGTTTAGCCCAAGTTTTAACTGCTAATCTGTATATAATATCGTTATCACACGCGAGATCACGCTTTTTAGTTGAAATCAGCTTGTAATTTCCTGGGGTCGAGATTTGTAGTCCGTATTACGACTCACTCCATATGTTAAAAGCTTTCATTCTTGATAACGATCAGGCTTTCACTGAGCACGGAAGAGGCAAATCCATAGATGGCATGAATGATCTTTTTCTATAGATTATGTGGTCTCAGTTTCCGTTATCTTGGCAAACTCATGTCGTTTATTACCGACAAAATATAGACTACGAATCTCCACTTTTAACTATTTTTAGGCTGCTGTTTAATGTCTTTTTTTAATTAATTTCAGTTTTTCATATTGTATGCCATAGAATAGCTCCAAATTATACATATACTTATTATATATTATATACACTGTCTTATTCAGAGGTTACTTGTCGCTGATATAAACATGAAAACTGTATGATCATGCGTCTTGCTCTTAGACGCAGCTTATGTCTGGCTGGCTGCTTTCTCAGAATTAAATATATATCATTATACACATCACCTTGGCTTTCATATTTACGCCTATTAAAGCTGATTTATGCCACCAGGTATAAGACTCCGTGTGTGAGAAGATTTGATAATAGAATTTGGACGATATATTTCATTAACATGACGGAAACTGGATCCAGTATGACCTAAAACATGACCTTTCCTTCCTTTCCTTTGAAATCAGTTTCAACTAACAAAACTCTTCATTTTTGGAATCAGTATTTGGAAAATTACTTAATTCTGAGACAGATTATATCATTAATAGTTTCAAAAGTATATTGTGTTTTGGTCATACAATTCTGCTTTGTCATGCATTTGCAAGCCACGGCTCTTTACATATGTCAATGCGTTTATGTCATTCCACGCGTGTAACTGCAAAAACCCCTTTTAGCATTTCTCCATGTAGCATTGCATTTATAATATATAATGTATTGGATGAACAATAATATGAGTGTGATACTCAAATGTCTATGACACACTGATATGGCTATGACACACTAATGGATTTATTCTGTAAAAGAACCTCAACAAAAAGCTGAACAATCTCTCCAGTTAGTTCATCATTGAAATAATGTAACGGGCAGTACCCGTATACTTTCATGCATTCATTAAATATACAATATTGGCTATTGAATTATTCTTGGATCGGAAACGTCCAGTCTTTTACCAATCGTTCTCTCAAAGATTGCTGCTGTTGGCGTTGTTGTTGTTGTAAATTTGTTCGTTACGTGATGGTGATTAATTACCTCTGAAGCCTGCAATCTTGTATAAATCTTACGTAGTAATCATCTCTGGATGTTGGAGGAAATGCCTTGACAGCAGATCGTTCATATTTCTACTGATATTACCTGTTTTATTGCACGCAAGTTCCATTTCTCCGTCGAATATTTTATCCCGTTCGTCAGGTTGAAAGACGTGTTGCCAAGCTCGCACGTGCGTTTCTGAATGCTGGCCTACGAAGGTGAATTTGATTGGCTGATGCTCTGCGATCAGAGGTTACGCTAGCAGACTATAAATAGCTGGCCAGACCACGATCGTTTGGTTCATTCAAGAGGCACATTCATTGAAATGATGTCCACGAATGCAGTCTCTCCTGATGTATTTCTGTTACTCCTGTCGCAGGTCCAAGTGCGGCTCTTTAATAAAGAACAAGGAGAGTCCGATACGTGTGTGATGATGAATAATTCGTTTAATGAAGATATCTGCAATAGCAATAAGAAACACCAGGGGTCAAATCTGGAAGACTTGACAGCAGTAGTATATAAAACACCGATTCCCGCCCATTTATGCAAATGAGATGACGTCACGTGACTGACCTTTCTCACCTCCAACCCAGAAGAGTTCCAATCTAGGGGGAGGTAACTCTGGGTCACTATAGTTCCGGCAAAGGTCCCTGGATATGTATATTCCTCCGCGGTGATGCGGTCTGGCGGTGATGCGGTCACGGAAGAAAGCTTCCGCGGAGAAAAAAGTAGTCCCTAGACTGGAAATACGCTGCATGGTCCGATTGGGTCGAGTTGGTGGTGGGTGGTGGGTGGTGGGTTTAAGATGGCGGCTGTGGTGGTGGGTGGTGGGTTTAAGATGGCGGCTGTGGTGGTGGGTGGTGGGTGGTGGGTTTAAGATGGCGGCTGTGGTGGTGGGTGGTGGGTGGTGGGTTTAAGATGGCGGCTGTGGTGGTGGGTGGTGGGTGGTGGGTTTAAGATGGCGGCTGTGGTGGTGGGTGGTGGGTGGTGGGTTTAAGATGGCGGCTATTGACATCATCCTTGGCTGTGTGCCAAGTATGTACGACTATAGTTCGGTTAACCTTTGACCTGTGTATTCCTCCGCGGGGATGAGGTCATGTCTGGCGGTGATGCGGTCGCCTCCGCGGAGAAAAAGTAGTCCCTAGATAAAATGGTCCGATGGGGTCGAGTGAGGTATCAAAGTGAAGCTTAGGGGAGGGGGCATCGGTTGGGCTGGGGGTGTGGTTGAACTATACCGTTTAGGTGCATTGATGATAATAAAATTTAAAGATCACATGTCCAACACATACTCACATAATGAAAGCAAGAATCGAACTTGCGACCCCTCGAGATGAAGGATACCCGTCCAGGTTTCATTTTTTTGAGGTGTACTGAAATGCTCTCTCTAATTTATGCCACGGTATCTATTTTTACAGCTAGGTTGAAGATTTATATCGACACTGCTACACACTTTTCGAGATGTGTTTTCACTTTCGATGAAAGCACAAAACAGTCTAAAATGAGTCTAAAAAAAATTCACCTACGCTAATATTTTCTAGTGTTTTGTAGAATATAGATTCGCGTTCATTTCTATTTCGTCAAGAAAAAATGTTTTGTAGAATATAGATTCGCGTTCATTTCTATTTCGTCAAGAAAAAATTTTCATCTCGAAAATTGGCAGATTGAAATGTTCTCTCTCATTTTATGCCACGGTATCTATTTTTACAGCTGTCAACTGTTATGGTTTGGTCACAATGTTGCCATTTTCTCCCCTATATTTAGCGTCCACAAAAAGAAGAGTATATTACAGCAATTATGTTCAAGAAAACACCCCGCTAGAAAATTGTCTTCAAATTGTCTGTTGTTGTGGTAGTATAAAAAAATCCTGGTCAACAGGGGCGCGTATATTTCGTGCGACGCTATGTTGCCAATGCATTGAAATTTGAATAGGTTGTCTGCATGGGTTTCAACGCAAGTATAGTACTAAAGCCTAGCTTACCTGATAAAAGAGTTTAGTCCAGATGTATACCTATATTCCATACTCCCGGGCGTTTGATGCATGTCTGGGGGCTGTTTTTTTCCTAGGTGAGTATAACACACCATGAAGCCTTCATCACCATGCATTCGTATCCTAAAAAAATATGGGTATCACCACGAATCTCATTCCATATATATTTTTTCGAAATTCACAGATATTTCCATCGGTAAATCCGGTGTTCAGTATACCACATGGATGAAATGAACGCACTAAACTATGAAGCTAATGATTTTGGTCAGCGGCACACACATGCTCCCTGGTTTGGTGTCGACATCCCAGCGGTTTTCTGTTTCTTGGCTTGTCACGGATTTTTTCGAAATTCACAGATATTTCCATCGGTATAAATCCCGTCTTCAGTTTACCACATGGATGAAATGAAAACACTAAACTATCAAGCTAATGATTTCGGCCATGGCAGATTGAAATGTTCTCTCTCATTTTATGCCACGGTATCTATTTTTACAGCTGTCAACTGTTATGGTTTGGTCACAATGTTGCCATTTTCTCCCCTATATTTAGCGTCCACAAAAAGAAGAGTATACACCCCGCTAGAAAATTGTCTTCAAATTGTCTGTTGTTGTGGGAGTATAAAAAAATCCTGGTCAACAGGGGCGCGTATATTTCGTGCGACGCTATGTTGCCAATGCATTGAAATTTGAATAGGTTGTCTGCATGGGTTTCAACGCAAGTATAGTACTAAAGTCTAGCTTACCTGATAAAAGAGTTTAGTCCAGATGTATAGCATGACTGCCCGGTTATTGGACAGGCCCTATTATTGGACACCTAGACCCAGCGGGGCTATTTTCTGGGAATATTACATGACAACTGCAATACAAATTTAATTTTACAGTTGAGTTACAAAGACATGCTAATAAATTTCTGTTTACTCACGGAATTTGTGCACGTTTAGCCCTCGTGCGGGTCGGAAATAGTGTCACAAATTTGGGTAAAAAAATGCGTCAGAAAATTTCCTCCAGTTTCTCAGTATTATTCCTGATTGCAGGTTTGATTAAATTCAACGAAATTTAACTGAAAATGTTCCCACAAATATAGAGAATCTTCAGTCTGAATCTCGGTGTGCAACGCGACAGGCGTTTGGCAGACGATGTATATTTCTACCCGCCACTCGGTCTAAAAATAGAAGAATACTGGGAGCAGCCAGTTTACGATAGCACGACATGTGGCTCACACTGGCAATAGCATTGATTGACAGCCAAGGATAATGGACACTCCCAAAAACTGCGAAATTTGGGACCGGGTTCAATATTCGACGCTATTCCAAAACCCATTTGTGGGCTACAGTGCGGATTCATGTTTAAATATTCTTGGAGGTTTACTAAAGACTGTGGGGCAAACAATTTGAAAATAAGTGGATTAGTTTCAAATAAATCCATCACTGAAAAAGTGTCCAATAACTGGGCGCAAACTTGCATTTTCATACCGTGGATGGTCCCTGCGTTTCAACTATTCCCAGTCTTCCCCCGTATTTTTTCTTCAATATTTTTTTATGCCGATTTATCACTAAAGATGTAGTCTTTAATCCAGTGTTACTTTCTCGGCCATACGTGGTCGCATGGCCGACCTGCAGACTCTCATTCATAAAAAGTGTCCAATAACCGCGCAGTCATGCTACCTATATTCCATACTCCCGGGCGTTTGATGCATATCTGGGGGCTGTTTTTTTCCTAGGTGGGTATAACACACCATGAAGCCTTCATCACGATGCATTCGTATCCTAAAAAAATATGGGTATCACCACGAATCTCATTTCCATATATATTTTTTCGAAATTCACAGATATTTCCATCGGTAAATCCGGTGTTCAGTATACCACATGGATGAAATGAACGCACTAAACTATGAAGCTAATGATTTTGGTCAGCGGCACACACATGCTCCCTGGTTTGGTGTCGACATCCCAGCGGTTTTCTGTTTCTTGGCTTGTCACGGATTTTTTCGAAATTCTCAGATATTTCCATCGGTATAAATCCCGTCTTCAGTATACCACATGGATGAAATGAAAACACTAAACTATCAAGCTAATGATTTCGGCCAACGGCACTCACACACATGTTTCCTGGCTCTTCCTGGTGTTATGGTGTCGACACCCCAGCGATTTTCTGTTTCTGGGGTGTGACGGTAAATGAATTTCTCCCTCCCATACACCCACGTGGGGTGGGTGTGGCAAAACAGAGGGTGTTCAGCCAATGAACTATAAGAAAAACATATGTGTGTGCATATTAATAAACCACGTTGGCTGTATAGGTCGTAGAAAATGGGCGCCTAAAAAATGAACACATTTCATTACACTGTTGCGAATTGTTGCGAGTGCACGTGTGACTCAGTGCGTTTTCATATCCAGTTCAAATTGAGACGGAGAATTTCGTTACCATTACCAGTAAATTGTAAGTTTATTGCGGAAAGAATTTATATTGCATAAATTCCTGCGGGAAATAGGAAGTACACATATAAGAGAATATTGTCTTGACGTAAAAAGTTTGGACATTTCATATTTACGGAGATATGGATTTTTATAACTGAGCCGGTTTTTCGTGTAAACCATCGCAGCGAAAAAGGAAACGGCTGTCATCTTCGTTTTGCTATGTCACAAAAAGTGCCCGAATTACTTATTCCTAAATGATTTCATGACGAATCCAACTAAGGTTAGCAAGTATACATATTTTACGATATTGTCAATAACTGTGAGCACATAAGACGTTCTGGTTGATGAGATCTGAATTTTTGAAGTTTGGCAATATTCTGACTTCGAGCTTCGAATACCCGCCGCCATAATAATAATAATAATAATAAAAAAATAAAAAAATAAAAAATCGGCGAGTAGTAGACGAAGGGAAAATTGGGAAGTACTGACCATGCCCCAGAATACTTCATATGCATATCGCGGCCTTAAGGCCTATGTAAGATGTAATCTACTTCACAGTTTAGTAGTATAAAAAGCGCAAGTCCTATTGACCTTGCCCCTCCAAAGAAATAAAATCGGCTCTATTTTACAGGAGTATATACGCAGGTCACGTGGGGGTTGTGACGTCACTTCCGGGTTTTTCACTAAAACTACCTCCAAACATAGAAGAGTTCCTAATGTTTCCCCTTAGACGTCCGTATGTTCATCCTCCAAACTCAGAAGAGTTCCAATGTTCAACCCTCCGGGTTTTGTTTTTCCCGGCGCGGCCCCGCCCCGGCGCCCCCCAGCGCGAGCGACGCGCGCGTCATCACGCGGGTTGTCCGGAAGTGCGCGTCATCCCCGGCAGTGCGCACGCGCGGATCAAAAAGGTCACCTGTCAAACGGTCTCCCTTTCGGCAAGGTTCGGAGAATACAAAGAACTTATAGTCATAATCTATACGTGTTGGACGAGTCTCTTCACTCACCGTATACACGTACCTCAATGAAATGCCCGCTCCAAACCTAGACCAAATACACGTACTTGGTCTGTGGGCTGATTTCATTGGCTCTCTATTTTTTACTATAGTGCGCTTGCATTCTAACCTTGATGGGTGATATTTTGGCCCCATCCTACACCACTGATTTCAGTTTGACTGAATCTCCAGATGCATTATGAATAAAACACACAAGACAGGGGTTTTTTTTGGTGAGATCTCATTTTTTATTCAGTGAACAACAACAACGTGAGAACAACCACGTGAAAACTGAAGCCCAGAACAAGGGGCTTGCTAGAATTCAAGCCCAGAACAGCGGGCGTTGTACATTGAAAGAATTCAAGCCCAGAACGGGACTTGTACATTGAAATGATGGGCGGCCCAGTCATAGACGAGTACATCTCGGTCCTCGGCCTGGGGTACTCGTCAAACATGTGGACGATGGTAGATAAGGGTCTTCCCCGGCATCGATGGTACAGGTAAAACAAGCAATATTGTCCGCACACCATACTGTCCAGGCTTTGCAACGTTTTAGTATTCCAACACCACGTCTCTGTGCCTTGATCCATGAAGTCTGTTAAATCGGGATGGAGGGGTGGTAGGCCGTACGGGTCAAAGTATTCACCCTGCTCTTCTGTCAAGTACACGGCCACCCAGTGTTCACCGGGCCGATCAATCGGGTCTGTATTCAGGACATAAGCAGCCGGATACACACGGTCTAATGGGAACACATCTCGGGCGAACACCCCTTGAAAGACCCTACGTGTTCCTGGGTCAGTCTCCAGCACCGTGGTTATCTGGTCTGTATCCATGTTAGGTGGCGAAGTCACACAGCACGTTACGGCTTTTATCGATTTGAATGATGTTGTCAAACTCAGCGTAGCAGATCACATTGATGGTTTTCGGTAAAGGTGTCCCGAAGTGCAGTTCCAAGCGTAAGTTGCCTTTCTTGATGAGACTCAGTTGATGATCGTTGTCTAAGGTGGGAGTCAGATCGAAACAGAACAATGTGTATCCTTTGCCGAAATCGTCTCGACTGATCATATTTCCCTCGTCTTGGTTGATTTGGCCGGTTGCTGTGAAGAGGTTCCAATAGCTCCGGATGTAATTGTCCGTTCCAAAGTTAGGTTGTAAGGGGCGTGCCGGTAACTGTTGGCCATCCACATGCAGGGCCACGAAATTGATGTTGAACGCTTTTAGGTTGAACGGATTCCTCGAGAGAGTCCCATTATAACTCACGTTCTCCACACAGGCTAGGGTTAAACGCTTGGGCAAATCCCCCAGGAACAGGTTTTCTTGATTGACAATCATATTGCCTTTAGGAACGGAAAAGACCTTGGTCTGTACTCGTCGAATGGGGTACTGGGCTGGTTTTTCTCCAAGGCTCTGATGTGCCCCAACTGTACACCTGGGCTGGGTTTCACTTTGCGTACAAACAGACTTGCCTCTTGGATGACAATGTTATACTCGAGGTCCTCATTCGGGGCCATCAAGGCAAACGCAGGCGTTGCGCGCACTAGTCGTATTTTGACAGGTACTCCATTCAAGAGGTATCGGTCCTGCATGAATAAGTCCGCATGCAGACGTCCCATCATATCGACCGAGTGACTCTCTGCTGTGGCATCCACTCTCTCCGTATAGCCGGCGTTATCAGGACTCGCTTCCATGTTGCCTGGGGTATTTCGGTAGAACAACGGGGCTGTCAAATACGACTTTTTAGCGTCACGCCCGTAGGATAACAGTGTTTCGATGTAGGCTCGGTACGGGTACGTGTTCGTCGAGGCGCTCACCAGTTTATCACTCAGGGCTATATCCACTTGCTGGAATAGCGAATGAAGCCAGAGATTCACTGGACCCACGGGTGCCTCTGCTTTCAGGACTGTCCCATCTTTATTGGTGATTTTAGCTTTCACATATAGGTACGTATGGGCTAAATCCAGGTAGGTCGTATCTGCGTTGGTGATGGTGAATTCAATGGGGCCTGTGGCTGTAATGCTGGAAAGGGGCAGATGTTCTACCCATTGATCCTCTTCGGCACTGGTTTGAGTAGCTGGGACGGTCCATAAATCAAATTCACTGTTGGTAGAAGGACACGACTCGGCATGGATGAAAGCCATCTTTAAGAAAAGATATCCTGGGTCTTCTTCGATGTGCGTCGTCGCTGGGTCGGTCGTCGACTGGTGCGTGGTCTCGGTGGGGCAGCTCTTTTATTCCCTACGGTGCGTTGGGCTTTGGCCACCAAGACGCCTCCCGCTTCTTTGGCCCGCCGTTTCAAGGATTCTTTGGGTGCCGTACCCCCCAAGACATCACCAGCCACTTGCAGTCCACTGCGCACCGCTTGTTTGCCGATCGCTTTGACCCCACGCGTCACCAAGGGCAGGAACGTTTTGACGATGCTCCCGAGTATGTTCCCCAGCCCATGTCCTCGTTGCATGCGTGTACCCGCAAAGACAGGAAAGTTACCCCCGGCCTGTTTGGTGTAATGATCGACGTAACTGGCTGTATGGCATTGATAAGGCACCTTCATTATGCAAAGTGAACCGCTCGGACTTGACGGAAATGAAGTGTCAGCACCACTTTTCCTCGTTCGAATGCCACCGGTCGTCCCGTGTCGTCTCTTATATCGATGACGATGGAGCTAATATCGGTCTGACTGACAGGTAGATACACGATATGCCTGAAACTGTGGGTGACTTGAGCTCCATACGTGCCTTTCACCGGGCAGACGCGCAGTAGAGGTACGTTGCTGTCGCCGACAATGTGTGCATCGACCACGTCCGAGTAGACGTACAGGCCATACATACCACCACGCATGTCCATCGGGATGTGGGCTATCTCGCCGGTGGGGCCAGCGTACCCCTGGTAATTGAAACCCAGCATTTGCTGTAGGGTAAGACTGAGTTCGACACTCACGTTGGGGCTGAGCGTGAGATTGGCCTTGTCGTTGTGTGCGTTGTAATCGAAGTCCACATGATTTTTGAAGGGGAAAGATTTGATGGGTTTTTGAAGTATTCGTGACGTCTCGTAGAGACTTATAATGCATCAGACTTCTCAGCCCACCCATGAACTCCTTGGGGGTATCGTATTGACCTTCGGGTAGTTTGAATCGAGTTTCTTGTCCTTCGTAGGTCACCTCGTACCATACTTCATTGGCTCGCACGTTGTACCACGAGTAAGGGTATTGGATATCCACGAGTCCACATTTCCAGCGTCCAGGTAAATGCAACGGTTGTGGTAACTGGGTCACGTACTTGGTCAAGGTGTTGTCAGGAAACACATCAGCCGAGCTGTTACTGGGTAGGGTGAGGTAAAACATGATGACTGAGCTGTCCTGTTGCTGCTGTTGGTTTTAATACTTCTCCCAGCCCTTGGGCGCTAATCGTCGTGATGGTCGCGGTGATTTAGCTCTTGGTGGTTGCAGGTGGTGGCGTGGTAAAAGGGGTGAAAACGTAGGTGCCCGCCGTGGTGGTGATTTGGGTGGTGACTCCGGTTCCCAAGGTTCTGGTGGTGTACTCACATTCTGCATAAAGGCCCAGCGCTCGGGGTTCCCCACCAATTCCTGTGGTACATGCATGTCTTTCAAGCCTTGAGCGAAGACCTCCCATCCTCGAGGATTCGTGTGCGTCCTGCGTTGACGCATAAGGTCATTCACTAAATCCGTCATGTGGGTCCCGGGGACCACCTGATTCTGAACCAGGAGTTCGCCTTTATCATTCCAAGTCATGTTAGGATTCTGTTTCATCCGTTGTAATACCAGGCCAGCTTGTTTCTTGAACGAGGCAGGTACACTCTTCAGGACTTCGTCTTCGACCCACTGTGGGGCTGTGGAAGGTACTCCACCCGGCTGTTGGAGCGGTGCTCAGGTCGGCGGTGTGTCACGTGGTGATGGTGGTGGTGGGGGAGCAGAGAGGGTTTTGTATTGGTCCATGAACGTCATGTACCGCTGAAGCGTCTCATTGTACCGTTGTACTTTCTCACTATCGCTTAACCCCGGTCTCTCTAAGATCTGTTGCATCTCTCCATCGAGGGTGTTTATCGTCTTCACCGTAGGTGGGACAGGGTAGGCCGATTGGAGGTTTTGAAGGAGCCGAGGTTCGACGAGGACCATTTTTTTCGTGTGGTTCATTGTCGGCCGAAGAGTCCACCCAATACTGGACCCAACACGGAAGCGGCCAACGTGCTAAGATAGCCCCGAGAAATCCACCTTTCTGTAACACCTTTTTCTTTTGTGTTTGAGACACTCGCTTCTGGACTAAGGTTCTTAGACCTGTCTTATGCTTGGTCAACTTGGTCTTCTGAGCCGGAGTCAGTGGTACGTTGCCTTTTAAGATATTGAGTCCAATCTCGCACAGACAGCACACGAGAGCAGGGTCGGCACCGCGTACAATGGTTCGGACTAACTCGGGTGGGGCCGTCTTCAATACACGGAGCGTGGGAGCGTGCTTCCGTACTCGCGCAGACATCCTGTACAACTAATGCTAGAACCCACAATTCTGCTCTTTTTATCTACTTCAGAGAACATAACCCTGCTGTGGTATTCATTCTTTTTTTTATTATCCCCATCATCAAAACACACACACCCCAGCTGGGGAGCCACTGTAGGTGTGTTTACATTATTTTTGCATGTACACGTGGTGAGTCTCTCCGGGAAAGATGCCGGTCCGTAGTCGAAGGTGGTCGGGGGTGGTTTGCTTCAGGTCGAAGAGCATATACTCGTGCTGAGGGGTTGTGGCATCTTTAAAGGCTTCCAATGCAAACGGTGTGCGGCCGGGATACATCTGTCTCACCAGGTGCAGCAGTTGAGTGGTATCTCTCGGGTTTTTGAAGACCACCATGTAGTGGGCGTTTAAGCTGATGTTCCGATGTTCTTTGTTTTTACTGAACAGATTCTGCACAATGTAGATGATGCTGAGCCGTCGATGGTGGCTGCCTTTGGTAAAGAGTTGGGTGACCCGCGCATCCGTCTCCGCCATGAGATCATCCAGAACCACCAAGGTGTCAGGTTCCAAATCGGCCAGGTTAGGTAGGCTTCCACGAACGTGATGTGGGGCATTGCTGCATACGCTTCCTGCCATTCTCCGTAACACCACACGACTCTGGCAATGGGTGGAGTGATCATGCTGTCGGCATGTTGAAGGAGCTTCCTGACGAAGTGCGTTTTGCCGGAGCCCGTCGGTCCTGCGATGACGCAGGTGAAGGGATGCTGCCAACGGGGGTCCATGGTTCGAGGTGTATCCGCTGTCGTGGTAACCCGCTCTTGTAAATTTGGTACGAGTGAACTGGAGTGGTGGTGGTGGGCACAACGTCGGTCGTCGTTGTCTGTACACTGTCAGGGATGATGATGGTGGTGATGGGTACAACGTGGGTCGTCGTCGTTGTCGGTTCACTGTGAGGGATGAAATCCGGTGGGTCTTCAGACGTAGTGGATGTACTTGGTGTAAGTGTGGAGCTTACATTCGTTGTGGCTTGTACACGGGGTGTGGAGGTGGTGGTGACTGGGCTGGATACGACTGGTGCTCTCTGTAGACCGGTTTCACTGGTGGCTGGTGTTCTCAGTTGGTTAAGTAACGTGCTGACATAGGCTACGTCGTAAAACACACCTCCGTACAACACACTCAGTAGGGTTAGCACTAGTACACCAAAGCCTACTTGCACTTTGCGCGTTTTGGAAGACGCTGTGTTCAGAGACGGTTGCACCGTGTTCATGGTTGGACGTGGAATGAGGGAGGACGGTAGTGGTGTCTGGTTTTATAGCCGTTTCACCTGGTTGGCAGCGACCCAGGAATTGAAGGAACTGGGCCAGCCTTGCCATTTCACGAAATGAAACAGTTTGCCACGTCGACGTTCCGTTTTCAAAATCATGCTCCACCGTGTAGTAGTCTTGCTGTGATTTTACGACAGGCTGTAATTCCGGCTCGTAAAACGTGCCTAGCAGCGGTTCCCCTTGAAGATCTTCCAGTTCGTAGACTCGCCGCTGTCGGGGTAGGCGCCGTTTAATCAGGAAGTGCTCATCGCTCCAGTTGGGCAAGTAACTTTTCTCGAACTTGCCCTGGACTTTACTGATCCGTACAGGGTCCCTGACCTTGAACATCTCCTTCGTCGTTCGCTGCGATGGCCTGGGGTACAAGACACGCCGGACTTGGGCTTCATTGCGTTGGGTCACGGTAATGGGGGCTCTCTGTATACTTCGATGATAGGCTCGATTGTAACCCCTCACCAGTTTCGGGAGAACATCGATGTACCGCCTTGTATTCTTATAGGTGAAATATTTATACATGCGACCTTTAAATGTCCTGTTGAACCTTCCCACCACGAATGCCTTGGTCTCGTTGTACGTATGGAAGAAAAAGACCTTCTGGGCTTTCAGAAAGGCTTGGAACGGTCTGTTGAGGAATTCCGTGCCTTCGTCGGTTTGCAAATACAAAGGTTTGCGCCCGGTCTTGAAGATGCCTTTGAACGCCGCTATGAGATTTGCCCCCGTTTTCGTCCGGATGGGTACCACCCACGCATACTTGGATAGGATATCGATGCACGTCAAGATATACCGATTCTCATCGTTGTGTTTGGCAAAGGCGCTCATATCGACCAAATCCGCTTGCCACTGGGCATCTATTCCTCCCACGATGACCCGGTTCCGTAGAAAATGGCGACGGACAGCTCGATGTAAGGTATAGGTGTCTTGTTTTCTTAACCAATCTCGGACTTGAGCACGTTGTATCCCCTGGGGTTTGGCCGCTCGATAGAGAGCCGACAATGCACTATAGGCCGCCGGACTGTCGGGACTGTAGTATAAGTTATCCAACACCTTCTCCCAGCGCTTCATGGTGACACAATGATGATGGACCCGGAGAGTATGGTTTATTTATAACAAGTTTCTACCACCGTTGTGTTGGTTGACTCAGTTCAGCCGGGTAATCAATGGCATCGTCGTCGTCGGGTTCATGTAGTTGTTCATGGGGTTCTGCCGCCGCTTCTCTCAGGACACGAGCCCACTCCAACTCGTCTGATGATCGCTGGTCCGGTGTAAACAGCTGGTCCACGATAGGCACTACTTTCTCCAAGGCTGTCCACAGATGGGGGTCTAGGGTGAAGCCTCGCGTAGCATCTTGGTAGCGGCCCAGACGTGCGAAGAAAGGTCCACGGTATACGTAGATGGCATTGTCTATGTGGATGAGGTGTCCGTCGAGCTCGTCGCTCAACACGCGTTTAAATTTGGTCCAGCCGTCACGCTGTAGCGTCACCGTATTCGATACGGTCTCAGCGGGCGACCAGCAAATAGCTCCACGGTCTTCCACCAGGGTGACTTTATCTTCATAGACGTGTAACCCCACCTGGGGTGTAAGGGGCAGGATGGCTCGTAGGTCGGATGACATGCTTGCTCCAAATGTCGAACGGTGAATGACACACACTCTGTCTCACCCTCGTATTTATAGTCCCACTGTCAATACCACAGCGCCAGGGTCAATAGGGCACAGACTAATGTGAGGCCAACCAGCCGGCGCTGGTTCCGGCGTGAGCGCTCCTGGTCCATAGCGCGAGCATCAAGGATGGCTGTCATAGTCCAGTGGTGGTGAGTGATGGCACGCCTGTCCATCGAGTGCACTCTGTGGAGGACCGCTTCTGTGAACTCGTTCAGGATCTGGCGTCGTCCCTCGTTGTCGTCGCCATCTGCAAACATGGACCGGACCACTGCTCGGTAACCCGTGAATGAATTCACCGCGGTGGCATACTGTAAAATGCGAGTCGCATGGGGCTGGATCTCCGCCATGGCTCTGCAACCGTAGAAATGAAGGTGTGTGATCCAGAGGGACGTGTTTTATAGACCAGATGTAGCTCTACGGGTGTAGTCCGTGATACGCAGTATTCTGATGGGTTATGTGGCTCCTATAGAGATAGTACTTCATCGACCATGGGGATTACTTTTTCCAAGGCTGTCCATAGATCAGGGTGCAGAGTAAAACCACCTTGCTTGAGACAGAGGAGTCGAGCAAAATAGGGACCGCGGAAAATGTAGACGTCGTCACACAGGTGAATGCTATCACCGTCGAGGTCACCCAATAACACCCGTTTCAATGTAGTCCAGCCTTCCGGTGATAAAGAGACACGCGCTGGTTCAGACGTACACCAACACCTACTGTCGTCATCGATGAGCTCCACACGTTTGGGATACAACAATAGGGTGCATTCCGGTGTAAGAGTGCGGGTGTCCCTCACACGCTCGTCTTCAGGCAAGACTTCAACCGGAGGTACTGCTGGGTCCCAGGGAAAATCTTCTCCACGTCTCATGCTTTCGTCTCATACAAGCGGGTAGGCAAGCAGGCTGGCAGGCTGGTCAGGTCAGGTCAGGCAGGCAGGCAGGCAGGCAGGCAGGCTGGTCAGGTCAGTCAGAGTGCTCCGCAGGGTAGTGCAATGAATACACCCCACCCCCTAAAAATCGCCTGCTTTTATACGTTTTTCTACAATCCGATGGTGGGTGGTGGTGGGTGGTGGGTTTAAGATGGCGGCTGTGGTGGGTGGTGGTGGGTGGTGGGTTTAAGATGGCGGCTGTGGTGGGTGGTGGTGGGTGGTGGGTTTAAGATGGCGGCTGTGGTGGGTGGTGGTGGATGGTGGGTTTAAGATGGCGGCTGTGGTGGGTGGTGGTGGATGGTGGGTTTAAGATGGCGGCTGTGGTGGGTGGTGGTGGGTGGTGGGTTTAAGATGGCGGCTGTGGTGGGTGGTGGTGGGTGGTGGGTTTAAGATGGCAGCTGTGTCTCCGTATGGCAGAACTGTACAACCCAGAACAAGTCTAGACATGCCTTGATCACGTGATCGTCATTGGGAAACCCCCACTGGGGAATCCCCCACTGGGAAACCCCTCCACTCTTCCGCCACAAATCTGCGCAGAAACACCTGCGCACTCGTCAAAAGGGGACCTGTAATGCCGTTTATATACTACTTACGCCCAATATATGTCTGCTAATATGTTGATTTCACCAGCTATATTGTCTCGTACATTCAAACTTCATTCTTAATTTTCTTTGGGGTAGAACAAGCCCCCTGGGGCTTTATTCCCGCCAACAATATATCAGCTGTCTATTATCTGTCATATTATTACTAATATATATCTGTATGCATAAAATGATTATTTATATTAGTTGGTGAATAAAATTCAATTCAATTCAAATTCTGTGACGTAGCCAGCTTCAGGATATATAAGGATTGATGGCTAAGGCATAATATTGAGCAGGTAGGACACTGAGAAAATCATACCCATAAATTGCACCCTATGGCAAGTGTAAATCGATTAGAAGCAGATTGTGGACAGAGACCATAACATATGAATAATATATACACGCTGTTTTTCTGACACAAGGGTCACTGAGTTGGCAAAGAACGAAAGTAAACAAGAGTAAAAATTAGATCAAAATACGACGCACAACAGACAGGTTTTAATTTTGACGCACAGCAATGAGTTTTCCCAAAATACAGCATTGAAAGTGTTTGGGAATTCAGTGAACCTTCACCTCTTTACCTCAAATTCAATAGAATGTTTCTTTCCTCTTGATATCAAGGTATGTCCGAAGGACGCAAGGCACACTCTGGAGAGATGAGGTCCGTGTAACCTTGCACAATTCAATTTTCGTTTTTTGTTTTTGGTTTCTCGAAATCAAAAATTGAAATTTGACCGTCAATTTTCAATTTTCGTTTTTCGTTTTCGGTTTCTCAGAATCAAAAATTGAAATTTGACATTCAATTTTCAATTTTCGTTTTTCGTTTTACTTCGCACAAAAACGAAAATCAAATATTGAAAATTGCCTCGACTTGTCCGTTTTTCGTTTTTTGATTTTAACTTTGACGCATCAACGTTAACTGCGCACGCGCAAGGCTTATGATGTTACTTTTGGTCCGCGGAGTAGTATGGAAAGCGCAAATCGGATTGTTTAGGCAGGTGTGGAGCACAATATGGAAAGCCAGTAGGGGGAAAGATATGGGAGTGTCACCACACTATAGATCCCTGGAGCCAGGCATTCGAGCTAGATTATAATGGGCCAACTGTGCATGTCCAGAAGTGAGTAGGCATTCGTGCAGTAGGTGCGAAGCATTATATGGAGAACAACGGGGTTGATGCACATATGAGTTTCATTAAAGTAGAGTAAAATATTAAATACGTGGGTACCCTAATCATAACCCCAAAAGGAACTTCCCGTGTCGATGCGTTGAAGCTTTTGACACCCGCACTTAAAGCGTTGAGGCGTATTTGACGCTGAACGTTGACGGGCATGTGAACGCTCCAACGATCCAGGTCCCAAAAATAGAGAATGAAGATTGGACCTGAAGCGTTGAAGCAGTCAGACGTCTGGCATCAAAAGTGACGTTTGTGTGCTTGTTTGAAATGGTGGTTTACGGAATGCTGTTCATGTACGGATTTCTCGGCCCATCACCGCGATGCTTACTTTTATTGGTATTAAATCTTTGTTGGTATCTTTATGAAAACTATATTTCAAATCAATAACAAATAGCGGTTGTGTGCATGAATGCTGTTCGCTTTTGTAGCGCTCTAAACATCTATTTTTAAAAATGAGACAATCTAAAACTGCGTCCTGATTGGCTCAGGCCTCAATGCCAATAACCAATGACAACTGCAGGATGCCACCTATCCAGACCTGTCTGGTGCATCTTCACAAGCCCAGGTAAATCGTGAATCCTCGCATAGGGTTTACCCGGATATTTTTGGTGATTCGAGTGAGTTTTTGAGTCCTTGCCTCAATCTCGAACATTTCATCCCCCGAGATTATTTTGAATTAGCATGTCGGTATCCCAAGCCGGCGGTTTTTGTTTTGACTCTCGATGACGATTTCAGCTTGACATCAAAGTTATGCCAGCGATGTCACATCTCAAACATTGCAGCTAGTGGTTTGGCGTAATGAGCTTGCTGAGCCTGTTCAATAATTGGTTTGATTTAGAGGATACCCCTCGATCTTTGTTTTATCCAGAACTACCGTGGGCAACTAACCAAGGCAATGCATAGATACCCTAACAAATCGACCAATACACTGGCTCCCGAGGATGGCCTGGTGGACCACATGCCTCTCACGCTCAACACCTCTTATACGACACGATTTGCGTTTTCTATTCTACTCGTCATACCGGAAGTGACATCATAACCCGTCCACGTGCAAACTTAACATTGATACGTCAAAGTTAAAATCAAAAAACGAAAAACGGACAAGTCGAGGCAATTTTCAATATTTGATTTTCATTTTTGCGTCAAGCAAAACGAAAAACGAAAATTGAAAATTGACTGTCAAATATCAATTTTCGTTTTTTGTTTTTGTAATCCCAGAATCAAAAATTGAAAATTGACTGTCAAATATCAATTTTCGTCCCAGAATCAAAAATTGAAAATTGACGGTCAAATTTCAATTTTTGATTTTAAGATCACAAAAACAAAAAACGAAAATTGAAAATTGACGGTCAAATTTCAATTTTTGATTTTGAGATTACAGAAACAAAAAACGAAAATTGAAAATTGACGGTCAAATTTCAATTTATGATTTTGAGAAACCAAAAACGAAAAACGAAAATTGAACTGTGCAAGGTTACACGGACCAGATGACATCTGAAAATGAATATGTTTGCCATGACTTGGTGGTCTGCATTAAATTTTGACACAGTTATAACTCCGAAACGAGGTTGATAAATATTTTACGATGTTCAGGCTGAGTGACCTTGACCAGTGAGCTTTTTACCTCATCTACGGTAACTCCCCTAACGTATTAGCTCAAAAAGTGAAATTCTCGATGATGTCCTGACTTTGGCCGCCTTGACCTTGACCTCAATAGTGGTACGCGGCAGGACAATGGTATTCTCACCTTAAAGTATCCAATTTCATATCCGATATTTAAACATTTCATGTTTTTGGGATCACAATGACCTTGGCCTTTTGACCTTGGCCTAGATTTTTGTGCGCCACACCTCTTCTATCCCTAAAGTATCAAGTTACAAGTCGCCACCATGTAGTATATTCACTCAAAAGAAATTGCAACTGTAGATAGAAAACCGCCACAGTTTAGACCGGACAGCAACGGATGTACAGACGGAAATCCCCATAACATAATACATCCGCATATTGGCGGCTGTATAAAACGAATTGTAGTTTCCACCCATTGGCACTGTACCACAATTTGTATTTATTTGTCTCATCGCCAGCCAGTTTCTGCGAATAACATATCCACAAAATAAGTTTGCAGGATTTGCTCATTGACGATTTTCTAATGAGGTCAATGTGCATGGTTTGTTAATTTCACAACTAATTCCGCTTAACCCGGGCCTAGGGGCCGTTAGAATATCATATGTTTTACATCTCCATGCGGTTCAAATGAACAGTCGCAATCGAAGCGTGACTGAGATACATACTCTATAAAACGATTTGGAAATTCCTCTGTAAGCCTCCTGTAAAGTGCAAGCTCACTCGGACTATAAGACCTCTGTAAGCCTCCTGTAAAGTACAAGCTCACTCGGACTATAAGACCTCTGTAAGCCTCCTGTAAAGTACAAGCTCACTCGGACTATAAGACCTCTGTAAGCCTCCTATAAAGTGCAAGCTCACTCGGACTATAAGACCTTTGTAAGTCTCCTGTAAAGTGCAAGCTCACTCGGACTATAAGACCTTTGTAAGCCTCCTGTAAAGTACAAGCTCACTCGGACTATAAGACCTTTGTAAGCCTCCTGTAAAGTACAAGCTCACTCGGACTATAAGACCTCTGTAAGCCTCCTGTAAAGTACAAGCTCACTCGGACTATAAGACCTCTGTAAGCCTCCTGTAAAGTACAAGCTCACTCGGACTATAAGACCTCTGTAAGCCTCCTGTAAAGTACAAGCTCACTCGGACTATAAGACCTTTGTAAGCCTCGCTTCAAGAAAACTGCATTAAATAATCCTCTAAAATTGCACTACATTTCGCCAGTACATTCGATATGCCCCAATTCAAGTGCACCGCGCTCGTCTGATACGCTATATAAGCTTCATTCCAAGTGCTCCGCCCGCGGCCAATAACGCCTGCAAGATTCATGTAAAGTGCACCTCACTCAGGCAATATCTTCTGTAAGCTTCATGTCGAGTGCACCGCATTCGGCCAATACCTTTTGTAAGCTTCATGTCAAGTGCATCGCATTCGGCCAATACCTTTTGTAAGCTTCATGTCAAGTGCACCGCACTTGGACAATACTTTCCGCAAACGTCATGTCAAGTGCTCCGCACTCAGCCAATACATATATAAGTGTCATCTCACGTGTACGGCACTCAGAAAGTGCCTTCAGTATAAGCATCATGTCAAGTGCAACGCACTCAGAAAATACTTTCTGTAAGCTTCAAGTCAGTATATCGCACTGCGACAATACTTTCTATAAGCTTCATGTCAAGTGCAAGACACTCAGACTATACCTTCATTAACCATCACCTCTACGTGCCCTGCATGCGGATAGTATTTTCTTCACTGCATGTATGCTGCATTCCGACAATATCTTCTTCCCTGTAATTGTACTGCATTCCATCAATATCTTCTTCACTGTAAGCTTAATGCATTCCGTTACTTTCTTCGCTCTAAGTGTACTGCATTCCACGAATACCCTAAGCCTCACTTCAAGAGTACTGCATTCAGCACATATCCTAAGTTATGTTCACTCTGAGTGTCAGTACTCGACAAATATATGAAGGTTTATTGTTTCGGTGGGAAATTTAAGCCGTACGGCGTCAGACATTACAGGTTAGTTTTACTAGGGTTCTTGCATTTACAAGGTTACCCCTTTGTTAAGGCGTTTACTCCATCAGACGTCCGTGATGCTCATCCATTAACATCAGATGAGTTGTTTGAGCTGATCTGCCATCACAGCTTCCGAGGTAGCGTATCTAATTTCGATTAAGCCGGTGGTAGGGGGCGTGTGGATACTTCATAGTCTCCACATCAACACCAGTAATAAAAGCGCGGCTGCGATACTAAGGCTACGTCCGACAATCCACGAATAATTTCCTGTACGGTTGCTTTTGAGTCGCCAGACGTGGTCAATTTTTCCCACCGCTTACATATTGCTCCAGATAATTCATTCCGGCATTACTTCTGTAAACTTCATTTAATGTGTACTTCATTCATACAACACCTTCTGTTTGGACCGCTTATTATAAAGCAAAATTAACAGGCCAGTTGAACTTGGCAACCCAGCCGGCCAAAACAACCCAGCCGACGAGAATCCAGCTCTCGCTCCGAAGAGGCGGTAGTCCTAAGACGGCCAATGCCCTATGTTATTTAATCGTCGCAGATAGGAGTCCAATTATTATATTAATAGAATGAGTGGGACTTAGTCTATCAGCCCCGTTCGCTGACAACTTAATACCACTTCATCTCCTTACCACGACAACTAGTGCATGGTAGATTTTATGTTGGAGTATTTGAAGTCCGAAAAAATCTCGATTTAATAAAGTATCACCAAATTTGAGTGAACGCGTTCAGCGATATAGCCATATCGGATCGGATTCTGCAAACGTTTTGTTAAGTTGTTTGCCTAAAAGGAGATTCCGACTTTCGATAGTTATAATTGGTGCACATCCACAAAGTACTCAGCATGATGCAAGTAATATTCAGATTTGTTCAAGAAGTACTAATCCCTACCAGAATGCAGTACATGTTGGCGAACATAGGTAAAGTGCAATAATGAGGACAAAGATAGAGAGAGAATTAAATTTAACGTCGCGTTAACATTGCAGCTATATAGCGACGATCAAACAACAATCTAAAAATGTAAGTTAACAATCTGACAACACTCTAAAGCTGATAGACAACACATCAAATTAAACATTAAAAGGGTTGTGGAAAACGATGCCGGTGTACTGACAAGAAGTCATATGATCCCACAGACAGATATATTAACTGCATATTTCTAATCACAGGAACCAAAAATTATCCCTGTGCTTATCAGTATCCCAGTCACGCCTTTATTGTAGTCTTCGTGTGAACATATTGAATCATATGACAACACGGCCCCTAGGACCGGCTTGAGCGGTATTAGACGCAAATATTTTACAGCGATGAGGTAATAGCTCTATCAAGACACCTGTTGGAAAATGATGAACAATGTGACCGCCAGATAGTAAAAAACGCCCCAAACGAAGCAGTATTCATTATAGGCACAATTTTAAATTTATTTAATAAACAGATAACAATCAAATGTTTTAAAATCAAATTTTCCTTCATCCGATTAAAAAGATCTAAACTAGCTGCGCGGTAAAAGAATCTCTTACAATCTTAAAATTCATACAGTCGATCAGATTAGATAACATATGATTTCAAAGCTCGTTCATTCTCACTCATCAAACGTTCCATAGATGAGCTTCTTGCTGTGGTAATCGCTATATAAATGAAGCAGTGAAGGATATATATATATATATATATTCACCTTCACTGGATTTGAAGGAAACTACAGATGGCACTAGCCGAACATCTTATTTAGACCTATATCTCTATAAAAAATGAAGCCGGCATTCTCTCTCGTCGAATTTACGCCAAACGAGATGATTACAACACAATGCTATTCTATGGATAACAACTTCTTTATTGCTGTGGAGCTTTACAGCAATAAAGAAGTTGTTATCCATAGAATGAAGCCGGCCTTCTCTCTCGTCGAATTTACGCCAAACGAGATGATTACAACACAATGCTATTCTATGGATAACAACTTCTTTATTGTTGTGGAGCTTTACAGCAATAAAGAAGTTGTTATCCATAGAATAGCATTGGGTTATATACGCCAACTTCTAAATGCCTATCAAAGAAAAAAAAAGATGATTACAATTTCCACTTCGTAAACTATCCCTATCTGGACAGTAATATACCAGAGGGACCTGCATATGGCCTATACATATCTCGCCTAGTAGCATTTGCTAGACCCTGTGTTAAATGTGACAATTTTAATCAACGCCACAAAACATTATTGCAGAAACTTGTAAAACAGGGCTATACCATCAAACACCTGCACTCTAAGTTTCTCAAATTTGGCGACACATATCGCATGCTGATAGCAAAACACGAGGGTAGCGTGCAAGATCAATGGCGGTACGTTTCGTAGCTTGTGTCTACTCCACGTAACCTGGAGCTGGGGCCGTATGAACCTATGCATTTTAAGATCCTCGTAGTGCTCATATGAACATTCACAATCAAAGCGTGACTGAGATACATCATACACTAGATAACGACTTTACAACGTATATCATAAGGACTAAGAATACTGATCAGCGATACGGATTTGGTATTTTTGGAGCATCATTATGTCTTGCTGGCATCATTGAAAACTGTTGACCGCTTCTCTTTGCAGGAAATTTGCCTAATGTTGTGTATACGATGATTTATATTTTTATTTGGTGCTAATGAATTATGAATTAGGTCTTTGTATTGTGGACGTCGAAATTCTTTAATGGACGACGACTGAATATTGATTGACGGACTGGACGCTTGTATAGTATAAGCCTTTGTATCAGCATTAGTATTTCCTGCTATGCCAACAAAACAATATTAAACTGTTGATTATTTAACTCCATGGGCATATCTTGTTGGAATGTTCAGGATGGGGAAAGGAGTGGTGGATCAATTCTTGATCGCCTGAAAGCATGACAGTGCGTCTGAGAATATGACATACTTTTTTAATTTACTGGACCCAATACCTTCCAAGGCGGTCAAGACAGCTGTGGCTTCAGCAGCCAATACCGCTCTTGTATGGCAATCCAAAAACAATGGCTCACGCCAATTTGCCTAATGCAACTCATACTATTCTCCCAGTAGGCCAAATCCTCGATGATACATACGACTGTTTGTCTCAGCTTTTTAAAATGTTGTCAGTGTAATATCTTCTTGTTGTCTGACTAATAGTCAAAATGGAAATGGCGAAAGTCTAGATCCTGGTGCAGAATTGGAACTAACACGAAAGTTGAACTTGCATGCAAGGTTGTAAAGAATAGTGTCATAATCAAGTTTGGACGGACAAGTGATCGGTAGAGATGGATTGTTGTCTCATCTCCTTCCACTTCTAGCTGGCAACCATCTTCAACAAACCAAGGGCTAGATCCTGTGTTAAATGGGGCGATTTTAATCAACAAAACATTATTGTAGAAACTTATAAAACCGGGCTATACCACTAAGCGCCTCCACTCAAAGTTTCTCAAATGTGGGGATACATATCGTATGCTGATAGCAAAATACGAGCGTGGCGTGCAAGATCTATGGAGTTACGTTTCGCAATGTGTGTTCAATTACGCTCAATCTGGGGCTAGGGGCCGTATGAACCCATGATCGTCATGATCGTCATGGTGTTCATATGAACAGAAACAATCAAAGCGTGACAGATACATCATAAACTAATTATCGACTTTACAACGAAAATCATATGGATTAAGAATACTGATTAGCTATACGGATTTGCTATTTTTGGAACATCATGATGGCATTGAAAACAGTTGACCGCTTTTCTCTTGCAGAAAACTAGCCTAGTTTTATGTATACTGTTATTTTTTGGCACCAATGCTGTTACATGAAATGAGTTCTTTGGATTATGGGCGACACATGAAAATGGAGACGGGCGAGATAAAGGGCCATCATATGTGGGTTAGAAACCTGGATGCCAGACAGTGGATATCTGCAAGGTAATAACGGCTCCATTCAAGTTTCGAATTTGTGGATCAAAAAGTAACCGAGATATGGCCAGGACAAGACATAATTGACTGACGGGGTAAAGGGCCATAGCTCTCTGGAAAATCATCGAAAAGGAGCCTGACAGTGCACATCTGCAAGGTACTACACACCTTCCATGTTAGTTTCAAAGTTGAACATCACACAACTGGTCCGGACAAGGAATTAGTGACGAACGGTTGACCGTATGCGGAGACGTGAACCTGCCGATTACAAGACGTGGCTGAGGGATGAACACCCGGTAGGATCTCCCACTTGGACTCACGGTTGTTTTGCTTCAATACAGGATAAATATCTCTACGGCGTCAACTACTTTATATAGGAACACTGATGTCTTGTCGGCATCACTGGAAACCGAAGACGTCCTTTCTCTTGTATGAGACTAGCTTGTGTTTAAATACATAATTATATACACAAGCCACGAAATCTACAGCACCACACCTCGAATGTTATTATTGCGATATTGCAATATTTATCGCCAAAATTTAGGAGCCTGGAACGGCGCTTCACAAAACAGCGTTATGGTATCGGAAAACAAATCTGCGGGCACAAAAGAACCTGGCGGAAGTTTACAACCATGCATCTTATGTTCAAGAGCGTATAACAATACAATTTCAGCAGAGTATATCCTTTATTAACAGAAACATACATCAATATGTTTTCTGGAGCACGATTCCAAATACAAGAACATGAACATATCCGTTATTCTTCTTAGCTGCTCCTTGGCAACAGTTGGGAACATTCGTTCGCTATATATAGCACCATTGCTGAGACACAGGCGACATTTCATCGATCGCTGGGTGCATGCATAAGGTATCATGCTGTAGGAATTTTGCAAATTCGCCCACGCTTATACTCGCAGAAATAGTCGTACCATCCGTATCTTTTATCATTGATGTCGTAGTGTATACTAAGGCAATTTTGCGCTTTCTTTCCGTCCGGCTGACTAGTGCCCCACTGTATGACGCCAACAGCCCTCCCGGAAGGGTACCATCTGTACGTCCCTTCCTCGCCCATGTCATTGCCAGCAGTGTGGAAACTTTTACCCCTCAAGGCTTGAATGGAAACGCATGAACACATGTTTATTATACTAAACATTGCAACAAAAGTAAGTTCCCCCCAAAGCGTTGTTTGATATGTCCCAAGATATTTGCCTGATCGCGATAAAATTTTGAACACACTATCCCAGTAATCAAGCCGACACGGTGTATGAAGGATTATCCTGTAGGTGCAGTTGTGCTCTAATGAGCATGCGCAAACTGGAACTCGGTCGGATTTTGAAAATTACATAAACAGATTCACCCAGATTTTTCAATGGCAAATGTTCATTTCATCACACATTTAGCATGTTCACTGGGTGTCTCGACGGCCAGTAATCGTTAAAATCGCGTGTAACCACCACGACACTGTATCACATTCTGACAACGAGCTCGCACCATGTTGATGAGGCGTGTGATCCGATTTTGCGAGAGGGCTAACCAATCCTTCTGAAGCGGCGTCTCACATCACCAAGACCTAACTCGATCCCAACTCGATGATAGACCGCTTGCTTCAACTGATCCCACAGATGTTCGGTGGGGTTGCGAACATCCCCACCGAATCAGGAGTCATCCCCATAAGGAGTCACCCCCATTCGACAAGGAACCTGTTTTACAGGCGTGTTAGCCTCCAAAAGGCAAATTGCAATAGCCCTATCCATATTCGATAACCGAGGCATGGTTTACCCCAGAAATTTGCAACTTTTAACGCCCAATACTTGCGGGCAGTAAGGACTATTCAGGTATGCGACCGTTTTTATTGACCATTTCGGACATCAAATTATCTGATGCAGGTCATGTGACAATGCATGAATTTCTTGTGGTGTGGGTCATGTCCTTAATGCTCAACCACACGAATAAATTTCAAGACTGGGCGATCGACATTTTGACATTTTCAAACTGCCATCATCAACACGATGCGAGCTCGTTGTCGAAATGTGATACAGTGTCGTGGTGGTTACACGCGATTTTAACGATTACTGGCCGTCGAGACACCCAGTGAACATGTTAAATGTGTGATGAAATGAACATTTGCCATTGAAAAATCTGGTTGAATCTGTTTGTGTAGTTTTCAAAATCCGACCGAGTTCCAGTTTGCGCATGCTTATTAGAGCACAACTGCATCTACAGGATAATCCTTCATACACCCTGTCGGCTTGATCACTGGTATAATGTGTGCAAAATTTCATCGCGATCGGGCAAATATCTTGGGACATATCAAACAACATTTTGGGGGAACTTACTTTTGTTGCACTGTTTATATGAAGAAAGCTTTAAAAAAACTGTCTGACTGCAGTTTGGCAAAATGCCAAGGTGAAACAAAAACAGCCTATTAGTTATAATCGTATCGATACTAATATCATCTGCAACAATGTGTGCATTTATACGCATTCCGATAGGTAGAACAAGATTTTATCAGTACAGATCTACGCATTGATGATGGGGACACATGTATAATCCTGCAAGATTATAAAAACAAGCATCAGATCCGACATTCAATATTCAGCCGTCGTCCATAAAATAATTTCCACCTTAGTAAAGCAAAGAACTATTTTGTATGACAGTTAGCCAGTTAATCTAAATCTATGACAGTTCCAAATGTGTACGAAATAAAATAATTAAAATACAAGATGGTTTCCTAGAAGAGACCTAGAAATTTGAAAATTCATAAAGTTATATCCTGTAAGAAAATGGAAATGTGACCCAACACCCCAATTGTCCCCCTGGTATGGTTCAAGACCTTTACAATGCATGCCAATCATCAACACACAATTATTTTTAACTTCGTAGTCGGACTATCGATTCGGTCACTCATCTTGTGAAATCATCATTCGCTTTTCAGCACATGTAATATGATGGACATCACCACCTTTGTTAAGTAGTGTCCGCTGGGCTATCCAGTAGATACTTTTGTGATATCGTACCTTTATTTGTGTACAGGTGCAGACGAACATACTGGTCCTCTTCTGTTGAGTCCACAATAAGGAGGGTGGCTCCTTCATTGGCGCATTGCCATGCAGAATCCGTCCAATCCAAAACCGAAGTCACAAACTTGTAACAGGCTTTGAAATTACCAAGTGTCTCGTAGCCAGCTGGGCAAGCTGAAGAAAAAAATATATCAGCCCACGTTTTCTGTTCATGCGTGTTGGCGGATGCATTTGAGCCCATCTGTTGAATGAATCGCATAATTAGCGTGATAGGTTCTAAGTATAGCACAAAATTATTGTTATATTATTCGACTGATGCTCTTCTAAGTATCTAATCAACAACTTTAAGCAAAGTAGATAAAACCCAATGCAGTCGCGGAAATGGGACGAAGAGTTCATGGGTGATATTCTGCATCTTGAATCAACATTAAAAGAAACTCTGTGATTGGCTTGATGGTCTTCCGGTTTTCTTCACAAGCCAATGAGTATGCCGGATTTTCATTTGAAAATTTGAATTGACGAATCAAATGTTTTAAAACTGGAAGATATCCCGTGATGCTGTGTTGTTTTCATTGTAATCGCTGCATCACAGGTATGCCTCGGTGTAGATATCCATGAGCACATGACATGCACAGAGGGCCGCTAGAACAGAGAGTACGGACTTATAATTATAAACATCAGGTTGATGAATCAATCACTTTGTGAAATATCATGCTGAAATTAGTCCAAGATTGACTGCATCCAATGTAAGCGACTATTCAAATTGTGCACTGTGAAAACTGTTCGTGCGTCGCCATATCCGAGGGTCAGGCGATTCCCAGCAGTGAATGCGAATTATTAGGACACTAGTGCATCTTGTTTCCTAAGAACCAACAACCATTTTTCCAGAGTGGGTCGAGTGAGATGTGTAATGGATTTGAACACCCGGTGTTCATTGCATGCAAATTCCATCCACATGCCTACATCCAACTCAACCTATTTAGTAGTGGCTATGTATTCCGTTATCCCATGCCACAAAAGTTATAAGAATGTATGCCCACCGCTCTTAGATATTCTACAGCTTGGCATAATATTTACACAAAGATCTATCGCCTTGTCATTCTTCATAGCCAATCATTGCTATGTTATGCGGCAACGGCAGATGTGCAATTTCATGTGTTTCATCTACTTCTGTATATAACGGTATTGCGCAATGCATACATGGTAATTTAAAGCAACCTACTGGCTGTCACTGGCTTGTCCACTTTGTTCTGCACCTGAAATATGTAAATACAAACATTAGATTCATCATTCAGCAACAACTGAGTTTTATAGAAACTCGATAGCATAAAGGAACTTCTTGTAAAAGAGGAGCATATAGAAACTCCATAGCATAAAGGAACTTCTTGTAAAAGAGGAGCATTTGATTGGTTCTTTCATATACACGCGCGGATAGCAATTCGTTCGTATGACGTCAGCGATGGAAATGAAGGTATCAGAGCAACCAACCATGAGGACATCATTGGATCTAGTTTTATTGTTTGAGCTCTTCCAAGGCTCCGATAAATAACCTTTAGCATATATGGGTTAAATCTGAATACATAAAATTCATTAAGCAGTTAATCCTGTAAATTGACCCTGAGAATGGGTCAAGGCTAGGCGTATTTTTCCAGCTCCAGTCCAATAACCAGGTCCTTTAAGAGTGTTTGTTCAAACATCACTGAAACGTGTAAACGTATCAGTTTTATTTTGCTTCTTGTCAGTGGCTTATGCGTGTGTTTGCTATGTTTGGTTTTCGCCATTCAGAAAAGTAGCATTGCTTACCAGCTTAGTCAGATTAACCACAACTTCCTCCAAGTGTCTCATTCTCTCAGGTAAACTTTGTGTGTCGCTAGTCGAGATGGGGTTTCCGTTCTGTCCATTGACCATAATCAATAACAGTAGGCAGACGAAGACATGGGATGTGATAAGGCTAACGTTTCTTCCCACTTCCATGGTCAATCTGAAAAATTTTGGAACAATATTTCATCTCAGCAATGTGGACTCTGACAAACACACAGGAGATAAAATAATCGACTGCCTCATCTACATAGACGATCTGCACTTTAATCCGGGCGTTTGGAGACCAAACATGATCTTTCTTCCCTTCTTTTAAGAACATCTTTATAAATATAATGCCAATCTAAATGTGTTAACCATTAATTCTGTCGTTCTCTCCTAGATGTGTTAAAATATCACGAAACACTTCCTCTTGACTTCCCAAGAATGGTTCAACTTTGCCAAAATGGTGTCTCCTTTGGAGGAGATGTACTGGGAAATGTGCTGTTTATACATACGAGAGATCCTGAAGGATCTTGGCGCCCACCATTGTCCGATAATTGTAAGCTAATGACACGAGGATCTTTCTGTCCATTGTTACTAAGAACAAACGATTGATTTGTAATTTTGTTTACAGAATTTTGAATCTGAGCGAAAAAGATCGAAAAAGGACACTGGAAAACACCAATATATCATGTTTCTAAATTTAAGGAGTTTCAAGATTTCTAGAAACTGTACTTATGTCAGTTGTAATAGTACCAGAGAAAAGAGCAAAGTTAGTCTGAAAGTGAATGTCCGGAGGATCATTCGTCTTCGTTTTGTAGTATTTTTTTTGTACGTGTCAACATTGGGTACTGGAAGCGAAGACAAATGTCTGACAAATGTCAGAGCATTTCCACCATAGCTCTCTATATTTGTATCTAATACCGCTTATGTCGGTGCTAGGGGCCGTGTGGTCATATCATCCAAGTTGCCACATGAACAGGTACAATAAAAGCGTACCTGAGATACAACACATATCACGAATCGTTAGATTCTTGGTATGTGCTTTAGAATAGGTTAACCAGAAGACTATTCTGTGAAGTCATGTGACGCAGTCAGTATGTCGGCACCTCCTCCCACTTCCCTTATATGTGTTGTAATTTTTGCCTGTATATGGCGAGATTCTGCTGGTGGACGTTTCGTCCCCGCGGCCCGCCCCCTGTACAGACCTTTTGGTCTTTGATATATGTTGGTATTTGTGGGAAGTTGATGCTGGGTCGACATCGGGCCTTACAGACTAGTCTTTTGTGTTAAATGCCGTCATTTACATCTGACGACGATACAGCTCACCAATCTCCAATGTACGAGTCGTCACAGTGAAACAGCTCACCAATTACCAGCATACGAGTTGTCAGAGCATTTCCACCATAGCTCTCTATATTTGTATCTAATACCGCTTATGCCGGTGCTAGGGGCCGTGTGGTCATATCATCCAAGTTGCCACATGAACAGGTACAATAAAAGCGTACCTGAGATACAACACATATCACGAATCGCTAGATTCTTGGTATGTGCTTTAGAATAGGTTAACCAGAAGACTATTCTGTGAAGTCATGTGACGCAGTCAATATGTCGGCACCTCTTCCCACTTCCCTTATATGTGTTGTAATTTTGGCCTGTATATGACGAGATTCTGCTGGTGGACGTTTCGTCCCCGAGGCCCGTCCCCTGTACAGACCTTTTGGTCTTTGATATATGTTGGCATTTGTGGGAAGTTGATGCTGGGTCGACATCGGGCCTTACAGACTAGTCTTTTGTGTTAAATGCCGTCATTTACATCTGACGACGATACAGCTCACCAATCTACAATGTACGAGTTGTCACAGCGAAACAGCTCACCAATTACCAGTATACGAGTTGTCAGAGCATTTCCACCATAGCTCTCTATATTTGTATCTAATACCGCTTATGCCGGTGCTAGGGGCCGTGTGGTCATATCATCCAAGTTGCCACATGAACAGGTACAATAAAAGCGTACCTGAGATACAGCACATATCACGAATCGCTAGATTCTTGGTATGTGCTTTAGAATAGGTTAACCAGAAGACTATTCTGTGAAGTCATGTGACGCAGTCAGTATGTCGGCACCTCTTCCCACTTCCCTTATATGTGTTGTAATTTTTGCCTGTATATGGCGAGATTCTGCTGGTGGACGTTTCGTCCCCGAGGCCCGCCCCCTGTACAGACCTTTTGGTCTTTGATATATGTTGGCATTTGTGGGAAGTTGATGCTGGGTCGACATCGGGCCTTACAGACTAGTCTTTTGTGTTAAATGCCGTCATTTACATCTGACGACGATACAGCTCACCAATCTCCAATGTACGAGTCGTCACAGTGAAACAGCTCACCAATTACCAGCATACGAGTTGTCAGAGCATTTCCACCATAGCTCTCTATATTTGTATCTAATACCGCTTATGCCGGTGCTAGGGGCCGTGTGGTCATATCATCCAAGTTGCCACATGAACAGGTACAACAAAAGCGTACCTGAGATACAACACATATCACGAATCGCTAGATTCTTGGTATGTGCTTTAGAATAGGCTAACCAGAAGACTATTCTGTGAAGTCATGTGACGCAGTCAGTATGTCGGCACCTCTTCCCACTTCCCTTATATGTGTTGTAATTTTGGCCTGTATATGACGAGATTCTGCTGGTGGACGTTTCGTCCCCGAGGCCCGTCCCCTGTACAGACCTTTTGGTCTTTGATATATGTTGGCATTTGTGGGAAGTTGATGCTGGGTCGACATCGGTCCTTACAGACTAGTCTTTTTGTGTTAAATGCCGTCATTTACATCTGACGACGATACAGCTCACCAATCTACAATGTACGAGTTGTCACAGAGAAACAGCTCACCAATTCCCAGTATACGAGTTGTCAGAGCATTTCCACCATAGCTCTCTATATTTGTATCTAATACCGCTTATGCCGGTGCTAGGGGCCGTGTGGTCATATCATCCAAGTTGCCACATGAACAGGTACAATAAAAGCGTACCTGAGATACAACATATATCACGAATCGCTAGATTCTTGGTATGTGCTTTAGAATAGGTTAACCAGAAGACTATTCTGTGAAGTCATGTGACGCAGTCAGTATGTCGGCACCTCTTCCCACTTCCCTTATATGTGTCGTAATTTGTGCCTGTATATGGCGAGATTCTGCTGGCGGACGTTTCGTCCCCGAGGCCCGCCCTCTGTACAGACCTTTTGGTCTTTGATATATGTTGGCATTTGTGGAAAGTTGATGCCGGGTCGACATCGGCCTTACAGACTAGTCTTTTTTGTTAAATGCCGTCATTTACATCTGACGACGATACAGCTCACCAATCTCCAATGTACGAGTTGTCACAGCGAAACAGCTCACCAATTACCAGTATACGCGTTGTCAGACCATTTCCACCATAGCTCTCTATATTTGTATCTAATACCGCTTATGCCGGTGCTAGGGGCCGTGTGGTCATATCATCCAAGTTGCCACATGGACAGGTACAATAAAAGCGTACCTGAGATACAACACATATTACGAATCGCTAGATTTTTGGTATGTGCTTTAGAATAGGTTAACCAGAAGACTATTCTGTGAAATCATGTGACGCAGTCAGTATGTCGGCACCTCTTCCCACTTCCCTTATATGTGTTGTAATTTGACCCTTTGGCATGAGATGAGCTATGAAACATACTTAAGATTTTATAATTAGGAACGAATGCTAATTCTGTTCTGTTTACTGGGCTAGTTTGAGATATCTCTTTTAAGATACCATGCTGGAAAATAGTAACATGAGCTATGAAACATACTTAAGATTTTATAATTAGGAACGAATGCTAATTCTGTTCTGTTTACTGGGCTAGTTTGAGATATCTCTTTTAAGATACCATGCTGGAAAATAGTAACATGGCACAATACTTAATATTGAAGGGATCCACGCAGTAATGTTGAAACCTCGAAAGTGTCTGAATCCTGATTATCTATCTTGGATCGAAACACGCAGTAGTCTAAAGTTGTCGAGTTGTAACGTTGTGTCACAAGAGTGACGTCCCTTCATGTAGCCGATCCGTCGGCAGAAGAAACAGTTCACTGGACTCAGAAAACTGATTTAAAATTTGCAGTAGTTCCTGAGAAATCACGATAAGAAGGTTTCATTGGGAAATCCAAGATGGCTGCTTTGTGGCCATATAGGATTTTCGAATCGGATCAGAAAAGGTATCCTGCACAACTAGACCCCAAGGGGAACCTGTATACCAAATTTGGGAAAGATCCATAAAGTAGTTCCTGAGAAGCCGCGATAACAAGGTTTCATGGGGAAATCCAAGATGGCTGCCTGGCGGTCATATCGATTTTCGAATCGGAACAGAAAAGGTATCTTGCACAACTAGACCCCTAGGAACCTGTGTACCAAATTTGAGAAAGATCCATTAAATAGTTCCTGAGAAATCGCGATAACAAGGTTTCATAGGAAAATCCAAGATGGCTGCCTGGTGGCCATATTGGATTTTCGAATCGGACCAGAAAAGGTATCTTGCACAACTAGACCCCAAGGGGAACCTGTGTACCGAATTTGGGAAAGATCCATGCAGTAGTTTCTGAGAAATCGCGATAACAAGGTTTCATGGAGAAATCCAAGATGGCCGCCTCGTGGCCATATTGGATTTTCGATTCGGACCAGAAAAGGTATCTTGCGCAACTGGACCACAAGGGGAACCTGTGTACCGAATTTGGGAAAGATCCATGCAGTAGTTCCTGAGAAATCGCGATAACAAGGTTTCATGGGGAAATCCAAGATGGCTATGTTGGATTTTCGAATCGGACCAGAAAAGGTATCTTGCACAACTGGACCACAAGGGGAATTAGTCCGTGAGCTACTAAGGCTCACCTTGCACCCCCCCCCCCCACTACAGACCGAAACTATCTTTTTATGTGCTTTAGGACATGGCAAATAAGAAACAATTTGTTAACAGTCGATAAACTGGGACTCACTACCCTTTTAATCACTTTGAAATTACTCCTGTGTTAATAAGTACAATTTTTGTGACAATAGGGGGTAGGGTTACAAGAATAGTCTTATCTTCCATAATTATTATCCAATCTTTATAATGTTGGCCACATATTATTCAGCATTGATTGCTGCATCGAATATTTACAAGACAATATCACTATTTGTTGGCTATGACGTCACACAGTGACCATACATACAAAAGTAGGAGTAGTAGCGAAAGCGGGCGTTTTGGGGTGCGTGAGGGTGTGCTTGAGCGATTGAGGGACCATTCTTGGTTCGAATGCGTCGTGTGAGGTGTCAAAGTGAAGCCCTCGGTATGTAGACCACGACTTGAGGGATCTCCACATGATCTCTGACGTCATCTCTGACGTCATCAGTAGGAGTAGTAGCCAAAGTAGGCATTTTGACGGTGCGAAGGAAGGTTTTTGCGGTAGAGATGGACCATCCGTGGTCTAAATGGACCGTGTGGGGTGTCATCTTGTAACTCTCTGCATGTAGATGACGAATGGTATGTTTTTTGTTGGAAGTCGCATCGTGCTACTCATGCGCAGTTGAGCAGTAGTAACAAAAGATGTCATTTTGGGCGTGGGCAATGACTTGTTTGGGCAATCAAGGGACCCATGTTTGGTCCAAATGGACTGGTTGGGATATCCTAATAAAGCTTTCGTGGGATAGTCAGACAGGCGTGTTTTTCATTGGAATTCAGGTCAATCTGCGCATGCGCAATTGGGGTGTGGTAAGTAAAGTGGTCATTCTGGAGGTGCGCAGGGGTATATCTGAGAGATTGATGTCCTATATCTCATCCAAAGATGGAGTGTAGGGTGTCATCTTGTAGCTCTCGTAGCCATTTTAGGGGTGCGTAGTGGTGTGTTTGAGAGACTGAGGGACCATTCTTGGTCCGAATGGGACGTGTGGGGTATCATATCGAAGCTTTCGCGGAACAGCGACCGACTGGTCCGGTGTGGCATAGAAGTAGGGGATATGGCTAGCATGCACAGACAGCAAATAGTGGAAAAGGGGCACTTGAATGGGATTTTAGGTTCTAGGTGGACCATTCTTGGTCCGAATGGTTTGCGTGGGGTTTCATAGTGAAGGGCTCGTGGGCTAGCGTCGGATTGGACTGGTATCATCGCATGCATCCTGGTGTACCATATGCACTACGGGCTATAGTGTACAGGGTGTACCACAGGTACGTCCCCAAGAGCTCCGACTTCAAGAGCTCCGAGCTCCAAGTTCTCAACCGACCCATCCCACAGCTCCGAGCTCTGTAGTTTCTCAAATGGCGGCATCTGATTGGATAAGAGCTCAATACTACTGTCAGACTGCACATTTGCAGAACGATGATACTAGGCTACACACCAGTCCAATCCGACGCTACCCTACGAGCCCTTCACCACGAAACCCCATACGACCCATTCAGACTACGGATGGTTCACCTCAAGGGTAAAATTCCATTCCAGTGCCCCTTTTCCACTATTTGCTGTCTGCGCATGCTAGCCATATCCCCTACTTCTATGACACACCGGACCAGTCGGACACTGTTCCACGAAAGCTTCGATATGATACCCCACACGTCCCATTCGGACCAAAAATGGTCCCTCAGTCACACAAACACACCACTACGAACCCCTAAAATGGCCGCTTTCGTTATCACTCGTATTGATGACGACACAGATGACATGGAAATCCCTCAAGTCGTGGTCTACAGCACGAGAGCTTCACGATGACACCCTACACTCCATCTTTGGATGAGATATAGGACCGCAATCTCTCAGATATACCCCTGCGCACCTCCAGAATGACCACTTTACTTATTACACCCAAACTGCGCATGAGCAGATTGGCCTGAATTCCAATAATAAACACGCCTGTCTGACTATCCCACGAAATCTTCACTAGGATACCCCAGTCTGTCCATTTGGACCAAACATGGGTGCCTTGATTGCCCAAACATGTCATTGCCCACGCCCAAAATGACATCTTTTGTTGCTATTGCTCAGCTGCGCATGAGTAGCACGATGCGACTTCCAACAAAAACCATACTATTCGTCATCTACATGCAGAGAGTTACAAGATGACACCCCACACGGTCCATTTAGACCACAGATGGTCCATCTCTACCCCAAAAACCTTCCTTCGCACCGTCAAAATGCCTACTTTGTCTACTACTCCTAATGATGACGTCACCAATGACGTCACAGATCATGTGGAGATCCCTCAAGCCGTGGTCTACATACCGAGGGCTTCAAGTTGACACCTCACACGACGCATTCGAACCAAGAATGGTCCCTCAATCGCTCAAGCACACCCTCACGCACCCCAAAACGCCCGCTTTCGCTACTACTCCTACTTTTGCATGTATGGTCCCTGTGTGACGTCATACCCAACAAATAGTCATATTATCTTGTAAATATTCGATGCAGCAATCAATGCTGAATAATATGTGGCCAACATTATAAAGATTGGATAATAATTATGGAAGATAAGACTATTCTTGTAACCCTACCCCCTAATGTCACAAAAATTGTACTTATTAACACAGGAGTAATTTCAAAGTGGTTAAACGGGTAGTGAGTCCCAGTTTATCGACTGTTAACAAATTGTTTCTTATTTGACATGTCCTAAAGCACATACAAAACATAGTTTCGGTCTGTAGTGGGGGGGGGGGGCTGCAAGGTGAACCCCAGTAGCTCACGGACTAAATCTGCGTACCAAATTTGACAAAGATCCATGCAGTATTTCCTGAGAAATCGCGATAACAAGGTTTCATGAGGAAATCCAAGATGGCTGCCTGGCGGTCATATTGGATTTTCGAATAGGACCAGAAAAGGTATCTTGCACAACTAGACCCCAAGTGGAACCTGTGTACCGAATTTGAGAAAGATCCATGCAGTAGTTGCTGAGAAATCGCGATAACACGGTTTCATGGGGGAAATCCAAGATGGCCGCCTTGTGGCCATATTTGATTTTCGAATCGCACCAGAAAAGGTATCTTGCACAACTAGACGCCAAGGGGAACCTGTATACCAAATTTGGGAAAGATCCATGAAGTAGTTCCTGAGAAACCGCGATAACAAGGTTTCATGGGGAAATCCAAGATGGTTGCCTTGTGGCCATATTGGGTTTTCGAATCGGACCAGAAAAGGTATCCTGCACAACTAGACCCCTAGGGGAACCTGTGTACCAAATTTGAGAAAGATCCATGAAATAGTTCCTGAGAAATCGCGATAACAAGGTTTCATGGGGAAATCCAAGATGGCTGCATGGTGGCCATATTGGATTTTCGAATCGGACCAGAAAAGATATCTTGCACAACTAGAAAGAGAACCTGTGTACGGAATTTGGGAAAGATCCATGCAGTAGTTCCTGAGAAATCGCGATAACAAGGTTTCATGGGGAAATCCAAGATGGCCGCCTCGTGGCCATATTGGATTTTCGAATCGGACCAGAAAAGATATCTTGCACAACTAGATCCGAAGGAGAACCTGTGTACGGAATTTGGGAAAGATCCATGCAGTAGTTCCTCAGAAATCGCGATAACAATGTTTCATGGGGAAATCCAACATGGCCGGCTTGTGGCCATATTGGATTTTCGAATCGGACCAGAAAAGGTATCTTGTTCAACTGGACGACAAGGGGAATCTGTGTACCAAATTTGACAAAGATCCATGCAGTATTTCCTGAGAAACCACAATAACAAAGTTTCATGGGGAAATCCAAGATGGCTGCCTGGTGGACATATTGGATTTTCGAATCGGACAAGAAGAGGTATCCTGCACAACTAGACCCCCCGGGGAACCTGTGTACCAAATTTGAGAAAGATCCATGAAGTAGTTCCTGAGAAATCGCGATAACAAGGTTCCATGAGGAAATCCAAGATGGCTGCCTGGCGGTCGTACTGGATTTTCGAATCGGACCAGAAAAGGTATCTTGCACAACTAGACCCCAAGGGGAACCTGTGGACCGAATTTGGGAAAGATCCATGCAGTAGTTCCTGAGAAATCGAGATAACAAGGTTTCATGGGGGAAATCCAAGATGGCTGCCTTGTGGCCATATTAGATTTTCGAATCGGACCAGAAAAGGTATCTTGCGCAACTGGACCACAAGGGGACCCTGTGTACCAAATTTGACAAAGATCCATGCAGTATTTCCTGAGAAACCACAATAACAAAGTTTCATGAGGAAATCCAAGACGGCTGCCTGGTGGCCATATTGGATTTTCGAATCGGACAAGAAAAGGCATCTTGCACAACTAGACCCCAAGGATAACCTGTATACCAAATTTGAGAAAGATCCATGCAGTAGTTCCTGAGAATCCGCGATAACAAGGCTTCATGGGGAAATCCAAGATGGCTGCCTTGTGGCCATATTGGGTTTTCGAATCGGACCAGAAAAGGTATCTTGCACAACTAGACCCCAAGGGGAACCTGTGTACCAAATTTGAGAAAGATCCATGAAATAGTTCCTGGGAAATCGCGATAACAAGGTTTCATGGGGAAATCCAAGATGGCTGCCTGGTGGCCATATTGGATTTTTGAATCGGACCAGAAAATGCATATTGCACAACTAGACCCCAAGAGGAACCTGTGTACCGAATTTGGGAAAGATACATCCAATAGTTCCTGAGAAATCGCGATAACAAGGTTTCATGGGGAAATCCAAGATGGCCGCCTTGTAGTCATATTGGATTTTCGAATCGGACCAGAATAGGTATCTGCACAACTAGACCCCAAGGGGAACCTGTGTACCAAATTTCAGAAAGATCCATGCAGTAGTCCCTGAGAAATAGCGATAACAAGAATTGTTTACGGACGGACGACGGACCACGGACGAAAAGCGATTTGAAAAACCCATCATCTGGTGATGGTGGGCTAAAAATGCCAATCTAAATCTGTTAGCCCTTAATTCTGTCTTTCTCTCCTAAATGTGTTAAAATATCACGAAACACTCCCTCTGGACTTCCTAGGAATGGTTCAACTTTGCCAAAATGGTGTTTCCTTTGGGAGAGATGTACTGGGAAACTGGGCACCTTTGTCATTTCAGATGAGTTGATTGAGCTAATCTGTCATCACAGCTCCCGAGCTAGCGTAACTAATTCCGCTTAAGCCGGTGCTAGGGGCCGTGTGGATACTTCATATTCTCCACATCAACTGCTGGAATAAAAGCGCGGCTGAGATACTGAGGCTATGTCCGAGAAACCGTCGTATTCTCGGGTCTGAATGTTAGGTGCCCAGGGATGCTTTCCTGTGGTGTCATATGGTTGCTTTTTAGTCACCAGACGTCAATTTTTTTCACCTGCATATCGCTCAAATGTCCACTCTTTAAACTTGATGTATCCCGATCAATTATTCGCGACATTCTCTTACTGATCAGTCTCATCTGTACTATCAATTTGATCGAATGCCCTCTCCCCGACATCTTCAATCTCTGCCCTTCACACCCTTCCGCTTTCCCCAAATTGTGGGATATACTCATCTGATCAACCTGAAACGTTTCGATTAATCCATGATCAGGCGATGAATCAGCCATACCCCATTAACTCACGAACATTTACTAAGAATGAACCACTCCAAATGTGTATTCCATGTCACGAAGATCTCACAGAGAAACATATTCTGATCGACTGTATGGATTTGAATATTGTAAGAGATTGTTTTTATCAAGCAACTACTTCAGAAGATCTTTTTGGTCAGGTAAAAAAGCCTGTATTTAGGCTATTTGAAAGAAATCGATTTGATGTATAAGTTTTAAAGTTTGTACATGCTCTTGATATGTTGATTATTTCTGGATTGGTGGGTGGTTGACTTGTTTTTGTCGAAATACTTATAATTCTTTGATCGCCCCTATATAGCTGAAATATTGTTAAACCTTAATTCTCTCTCTCTCTCATAACATTTTGTGCCGATGATTTTGATGCATCAAACTCCATAAACTGCGAATTCCACAGAACACAACTATTTATTACTTCGTGGTTTCAGTGTCAGCAAAAAGTTACAAGACAGATTCGCTTTCCAAGCGTTCATTATGCCCAGATTAATTTAATGGTTGACACTTCTTGACTCGATAGCTTAATATGTTGTATTCGGAGGTGCAAAGAACCATGGCTTCATTCTAAACTGGCGGTCATGCGTGGTCCTCAGAAAATCGCATGTTTAATGTTTGGCGATAGTTTATCACCTTCGCCCAAGTGCATGAATCTGAAGCAATGATTTATATTATATGTCTTAGTTCAACAGAAATCGAAAATTGGTGCAAAATAGGCCGAAAAATACTTTCGGGAAACAGAAGTATAAATAAGGAATGGTCGTGTTAGTCTGTATAGTGTCAATGAATAACATACGAAGGTGGCATATTTAAGACTAAATTTATTCGTCATGATTCAGAATGAGGTCACTGCAACGTCTTTAGAGTTACAGTAGTCCATGACTAGTAGTGTCCATCGTACAACGACGGAGTCTTCATTAAGCCATCCATACAAAAGGATTCATCTCAAATTATGACAAATGGACCGAGTCACGGTAATGAGAGTTCTTGGGGGAAATCACGGGAAATATCCAAGTGAAATGATTATGCAAATACGTAAATACGTAAGTTCCTCAATATTTGTTTACTTACCGTGAGTTTGTTCACCAGATTCGGATGAAAACAGCACCAACATTCGTATTAAACCACTTCACTCTTTACAGTTGCAAATCGGCTTTTACCCTTCTCAAAAGTGCCATGGAACATACTGTGTATCAGACGGCTATGTGAACGACAAGATCAGGTTTCCCCACGGCTAGGCGGAGTCTTAATTAATCAGTTCCGGTATAAGGTCAAGGAGAAGCTTGAAGCTCGTGTTGCAAAACCACAATATTATACCCGGTGTGGAAATACGACTGCTAAACCATAACCACTGAAATCATTTAAAGTGATGTATAAATGATTTCATCTCTGTTGTTTTAGAAAATTTTCAGCGGAGAGACTTGGTTGAAACATAGGATAATAGGAACTGGGGTTCATCCGCTAATTCCAATCTGTGGCAATTCTCAGAGCGTCCGAAAACATTCCGGATTTCAGCGGTGAGGCACATGCCATATAAACGTTCGTGGAGCAGTTCCATGTCATAGAAACAAAGCTTTTCAGATTTGTGATTTCTTCATGCAATCGTACGACGACATGCTTGCTATTTGATCAACTCAAACGGGACTTCAGGAAATTGACAATATTCTCGGTAATTTGACATAAATCCGAATCTTTCGTGATTTTCATGTTCAAATAAGTTATTGATGGCTGTCACAGCCCACAAAAATTAGACAAAACACAACAAAGAGCAACATTAATATGTATTCATCGAACCAGCTGCTCTCAAATACTCCAGAAACGAATCCTCTCTCACGCGAACAAAATTATCTGCCAAACTAGCTGCTTGATACAACCGCATAATCTATACAGTTGCTTAAAATATGTTCGAGCTTCTCGTGGCACGTAATGGAACACACATCGGAGCTGGTTCATTGTTTAATACATGTTCTCTTGAATGAGAGTTTCTACAACGCCTGACAAAAAGTGTTTGAGTGCTAAGATGAGCATAACCTACAATTGGCTTAAACTCATGACTTTTGTTGTCAATCTCAGTTTTCTCACAAAAACACAGATACAAGGTATAAAATCGTTATACTGGACTTCCGTATGGCAGATCTACAAGTCGTCACAGGGATCAAATTGGTTCTTGTGATGTTTTTAGATATGCAGCCATGATTGTGCACCCTTTTTGCCTCACCTATATATCCGTTTTCTTATGAATACGACTATATGTAGTCGCTTTCAAAAACAGATAATTTCCATTCCCGTTCCTTCTCATTCACCAAACGTTATAAAGACATGATAGACGCTCTTCTTGCTGGAATAATCGCTATATAAATTACACAGTGAAGGATAATACATGTTCTCTTGAATGAGAGTTTCTACAACGCCTGACAAAAAGTGTTTGAGTGCTAAGATGAGCATAACCTACAATTGGCTTAAACTCATGACTTTTGTTGTCAATCTCAGTTTTCTCACAAAAACACAGATACTAGGTATAAAATCGTTATACTGGACTTCCGTATGGCAGATCTACAAGTCGTCACAGGGATCAAATTGGTTCTTGTGATGTTTTTAGATATGCAGCCATGATTGTGCACCCGTTTTGCCTCACCTATATATCCGTTTTCTTATGAATACGACTATATGTAGTCGCTTTTAAAAACAGATAATTTCCATTCCCGTTCCTTCTCATTCACCAAACGTTATAAAGACATGATAGACGCTCTTCTTGCTGGAATAATCGCTATATAAATTACACAGTGAAGGATATATATCCACCATCACTGGATTTGAAGGAAACTGCAGATGGCCCAAGCGGCACATCTTATTTAGACCTATATCTCTACAAAAATGAAGCGGGCCTTCTCTCTCGTTGACTTTACGACAAAAGACATGATTACAAGTTCGACATCGTAAACTATCCATATCTCGACCGTAATATACCAGAGGAACCTGCATATGGCGTATACATATCTCGCCTGGTAGCATTTACTAGACCCTGGGTTAAATCTTTTATCGACGTCACAAAACATTATTGCATAAACTTGTAAAACAGTACTATATTATCAAACCCCTCCATTCGAAGTTTCTCAAATTTGGCGATACGAATCGCATGCTGATAGCAAAATTCAATATCCTAACAGTGTTCATGTAAATAGCCACAATCAAAGCGCAACTGAATAAATCATACTCTTGAATTAGGAATTGAAATTCTTTCATGGACAACGGATGAATATTAAATGACGGACTAGACGCTTGTATTTTTGGCCTGTGGGTTCATATGACTTTTTGTCACTATGTCATCATCTTGTCCCGCCACCTGTATATGTTTCATTGAATTGTTATCTTCATATGTTGAGATTCTGCTGGTGGACGATTCTCTTCCGAGGATTGTCATCTGTACGAATATGTAACTGTTGTTAATATGATGGCGAACGAAATTGTAACACATATAAGGGAAGTATCAAAGCCACATGACGATACAGCTCACCAATCTCCAATGTACGAGTTGTCACAGCGAAACAGCTCACCAATTACCAGTATACGAGTTGTCGGAGCATTTCCATCATAGCTCTCTAGATTTGTATCTAATACCGCTTATGCCGGTGCTAGGGGCCGTGTGGTCATATCATCCAAGTTGCCACATGAACAGGTACAATAAAAGCGTACCTGAGATACAACACATACCACGAATCGTTAGATTCTTGGTGTGCGCTTTAGAATAGGTTAACCAGAAGACTATTCTGTGAAGTCATGTGACGCAGTCAGTATGTCGGCACCTCTTCCCACTTCCCTTATATGTGTTGTAATTCACAGTATAGTCTTCCGGTTCACCTATTCTAAAACACATACCAAGAATCTAACGAGTCGTGATATGTGTTGTATCTCAGGTACGCTTTTATCGTACCTGTTCATGTGGCAACTTGGATGACATGACCACACGGCCCGGCACCGGCATAAGCGGTATTAGATACAAATCTAGAGAGCTATGATGAAAATGCGTTGACAACTCGCATTTGGTAATCAGTGAGCTGTGTCGCTGTGACAACTCGTACACTGGGGATTGGTGAGCTGTATCGTCAGATGAAAATGACGGCATTTAACACAAAAGACTAGTCTGTAAGGCCCGAAGTCGACACAGCATCAACTTCCCTGAGTGCCAACATATATCAAAGACAAAAAGGTCTGTACAGGGGGCGGGTCTTGGGGACGAAAGGTCCATCATCAGAATCTCGCCATATACAGGTAAAAATTACAATGCATGTAACTCAAGGCTGTGTCGGCGTCAGAAAATAAAATCTTGCTTTCTGCTAATATCTGAATGTTAAACAGCTGCAGCCATTTTCAAAAAACTTGCTTTCTACTAATATTTTCCCCGTTTGGGCCGTCTCTTCTATCTAACGACCACTTAGTTCATCGCCTTCTATTGATGATTTGATAGGGCTATTACATCATTGCTCTTGGTATGGATATTTGTGTCTAATACCGCTCAAGCCGGTGCTACGGGTCGTGAGGGCATGTCATTCAAAATGTCCACGTGAACCAATATAGTGAAAAATGTGACTGAGATACAAATTTTTGGTTCTTGTGAATAATAACAAAGTTCATGAGTTAAAAAAAGATCTAGGCTATACTCATCTGAGCAGCCAGAAACGTTTTGATCAAGCCATGATCAGGCGATGTAGAATCGGCCATACACGATTGACTCACGAACATTTACTAGAAAAAGAGCCAGTCCCAAGGTGTATTTCATACCACGAATATCTCACAGTGAAACATTCTTATCGACTGTATAGATTTTAAGATTGTAAGAGATTCTTTTTATCGAGCGACTACTTTGGAAGATCTTTTTAGTCGGGTGAGGGAGGACTGTGTCTTGGGTTATTTGAGACACATCGGTTTGTTGCATAAGCTTTATTGTGTGTATGTTTTGATGTGTTGAATTACTAAGTTATTGGCTTGAGTACTAAACATTTTGTTTGATCGTGACTCGACGCGACGTTAAACCTTAATTCTCTCTCTCCCTCTCTCTCTCTTGGTTTTTGTGATGGTATTTAGATAGGCACTCAGATTATTGACCCGTGGGGGTCATATCTTTTTTCACCACCTTTTATATGTTACGTTAATTTCCAAGAGGGACAACCTCATCGTCCGCTAACGCTGTCTCAGCCTTTGCATCAGCATCAGTTTTGCTTCCGATGCCAAAATAACTAGGTAGCCAATAAAACACAATAATAAATGGATGCTGGACGTTAGTCGTATAATTGGATATAAGATGGAGGGATGAGATGAAAATCTATTTTTAATGGCTTGAAGGCATGACAATGATTCTGAAAATATCTATTCAGGGCTGCAAAGAGAGCTTTGGCTTAAGCAGTAAAAATAAATCTCTTGTCTGGTACTCGATATGACACACATTTTGAACCGAAACAGTGGCACACGCCACTCGGTCGCTATTTTTAGAACCATCAGTAAAATGATCTCCTAATAAGGCGCAAGCTGGATTGTGTCAGCCTTTTAAAATTCGTCAGCGTTTTAAAATTACCTGCGGTTTGGCTAACAGCCAAATTGGAATGGCAAATGCTAGTTGGGTAAAATCACGATTATCCGAATGCGACAATATTCAGGCGAATTGAAACAGGTGGAAAGACTCGGTTTCTTCGAATAGAAATTTACGTGCTGAGGCTTAAATACACAGTTATAGGCAGAGTTTGATAGATCTTATCTCAATTCCGTTACATAGTGTAGTGACATCTGGACTCTGGGTGTCAAGGACGTTCATCTGCCTTAACATGCACACTTTCGTTAGGGAGGTTCTAAATTTCCCCAGACACTATTTTAGTCTTTTATGCAGAATTGAATATAGCAGCTGTAAACAATAGGGCCATAATAAAAACTTAGAACGAGTAAGCGATCCACATCAGTGAAGTGTTTTAGGAAATAGGAAAAAATCTTTAAAAATAAACGGCATTTTTCGACGGCCGTGTCAAAAAACGTTTACACGCGTGGTGCATTCTACCTACGTATGCTCTGCCACTCTACCAAACCTTAGGCACGAGCCTTGACGTTATCCCATAGCTGCAGCTGTTTAGCATTCAGATTGGTGAGGGTCGCTACGTCTCTCACACATCACGCAATGACGTCATTTTTCTCTCCATAAACAGCACATATTCAATGGCGAAACATAAAACCCGTCGAAGCGGGCAGAGTTTCAAAATTTCTCTGACAAGATATTCTTGCATTCGATGTATTTGGCAATCCCACTATCATCAAATATAATACATATGATGCTTGAGCAAACTTCGCTTCTAAAAAACAGACGGAAGTGAGTTTACAAAATCCATCCATCTTGATGCTGATTACATCTTTAAGCGAGAAAGAATTAAGGTTTAACTTCTCCTTCAGCAATATTTCGGCTATATAGCGACGATCAAACAGACTTCGAAGTGTTCCAACAAAAAGAAGACAACAACCCAGCAATCCAGAAGTAATCAAGACAACACACCAAAATCATGTACATACATTAAAACGTATACAAACAAACCGATTTTTTTCAAACAACCTAAAATACAGTCTTCTTTTTCCGACTGGAAAGATCTTCTAAAGCAGCTGCTTGATAAAAGGAATCTCTCAAATCTTGAAATCTCTACAGTCGATCAGACTATGTTTCACTGTGAGATCTTCATGTCAAGGAATACACACCCTGGTTCCTTTTTAGTAAATGTTCGCGAGTTAATCGGGTATGGCCGATTCTACATCGCCTGATCATGGCTTGATCGAAACATTTCAGGTTGCGCAGAGTATATCCTACAGTTTTTTAAAGGTTGAGATATTTGGAACATCGTGTTGTCTTGCCGGCATCAAAGAAAGTCGTTGACCTCTTCTCTCTTACGGGAAACTTAATTTGTGTATACTACATATATTATCTAATGATGCTGTTATACGAATTAGGTCTATACAGGTTATGAAAGCGGAATTCTTCAGTGTACGACGGCTGAATATCGAATGACGGACAAGCTTGTATTCATGTATTTAGGTCTCAGGCACATTATATGAGGTAAAAACCACTCTCAAACATGATCTAAAAAATCGTTTTCTTTAAGTACCTTGATCAAAGTTCAATCTAGAAAAAAATCAGGATCATCGTTAGTGAAATATTTTCTACAAATGTGTATACAATTTTTCTTACCTCTGGAAAACTTCATACCTTTTTCTGGTGTTACGTCAAATTTACGGTAACAGAAAGATGTGTGAAGTCAAGGATTAACAATCAAATATTTATTTACAATACTAAAACCATATACAATTTAAGTAAAGTTAATACAACAAATAAATGTGTGAAATATAGTCTTACTGTTCAATGCTATACCGGTGTGCACTTTACAGTCCTTGTTGTCGCGCACAAATCTCTCTTCTGTATAATGGTAATCCAACATTGCTCAGTTGTACACAGCCCTAGTAAATGTCCAATATCCGATAGCCGTCAACAAATAACGTAGACCATGCAGCAGTCAACAGTTAATACACAGGAGTAAATAATCCAGCAGTCCGTAATTACAGGCAAAGGTAACACAACACAACAGACCCACATAAATAAGCCAGTTTGAATTCCCTCCTGAATGATTGACTGAATGCGCTATTTATACTCTATGGGGCAACCAGATCATTCTACCCAATCAAGAAGCTTCTAAAATACACAGCGTTACCGCATCATCTGACCTAGATAACATTCTTCCAGAAAGCTCCAAGTGGCTGACCCACATAATAATACGTAAACAAGCTTGCGTCAGCTCTATATTCTAGAAACCTCCACAATGTCTAATAATAGACTACAATTCCATGACAATGGATATTATTTACAGAACATTCTCTCAATGGTATGATTTGAATATTACACTACATGATATGTTGAAATCATTTACCAAGAGTGAACCAACAAATTCAAAATTCTGGTTAAGCTGCTGATCGTGAAACTAAACAGACAGCATTTCGTTGTCCTATATGCAGCACGGCACGCACAGTTGTACACTATTGAAGCATGATCAAATTTGACATAAATGAATAGGATTTGTTTTGATCTCCTCTCGACTTAAGGGTTGGAAAATACTTTTAAAATCCCAAGCGCACCATTGTAGAAGGTAGAGGCATGATCAAGTTCGACATTAATGAATAGAATTTTGTTTTGACCTCCTCTCGACTTAAGGATATCCGCTGGTCGTAAATCTAAGTAAT